>CATIWQ010677534.1:0-15167 GCA_949673415.1 Euphorbia schlechtendalii
TACTTAATAGAGACGAAGCTCAGAGCCTTAGATATAGAAGGAAGAAACTTCTGTATTGGTATAACTCACCAAAGACTGTTGAAGGGTACTTCAGTCAAGACATTGTAAAAGGTTTACTCTTCACCAGAAGAAGAGTTTATAATGGATTAAATCTTAGACAGGAGTTTCCAAGGACTGGATTAGGCAGAGGCTGAACCAGGATAAAAATCTCTGTTTGCATTTCTTTACTCAGCTTATTTAATTGTGTGTTTATTATATTCCGCATCTGAAACACGTAGAACTAAAAAGGGGATTCTGAGTAACTAATACTTACTCAGAAGCAACTTCAGAAGCATTTTTCCGAAGTTAAGTGAGAGCTCGAAAAAGAGTCATTCACCCCCCCTTTGACCTATTTTACACCCCTACTGGGTCCAACAAGGTATATCCCCAAAACGGGGTTCCCCAAATATGAAAAATGATATACTCCCCATTTTAGGGATTTAATAAAATAATATTGTATTATTTTTTGAGGAATTGAATAAAATAATATATTTTTTATTTTTTATTTTTTTATTATTTTGTTATTTTTCTTAGGTTAATAATAAAATATTATTATTTTAAAATGAATTTGATTTGAGTAATGGAAAATAAGAAAGATGGTTGGAGAAAAAATACTGTAGATCCTGCAATATGTGATTTGGGCATTGTTTTAAAAAGCATTGGACGCTAGTTGGGTGGTTGAAGATTAATCGGGGCCTGGGAAGACTTAGACACTTGTCTGCATGGTTTAAGCGCTAGGCGTAGTCGGACGACGACTCTCAAAATAGGGCATAGGCGAGGCGGACCTAAACGGGAACTTTTAAAATAGTGAATTTTGGTATGCAAAACGAAGAAAATGATTGGGCTTGCTCAAATTTGAAATTTATTACTTCATGAATACATTCAATTAAAATGTAATCGTAATATGAAAAAATATTGTAAAAGATAATAACACGTGTTTAAGATAAAAAGAAACTAAAAATATGATATTTTAATCAATTCCTACGTATTTAAAAATCTTTCAATAAAACTACAAAAAATTAAATTTTATTTGGTATAAAGTATCGTAATTCTCTTATTTTTATGTTTGAATAACATTATTTCTTAATTTGAGACTCGAAATAAGATTATTATAATGAGTACACTATGATATATAATAGTTTTATAAAATGAGTTAATTTCTTTAAGTAAAAAAAGTTTAACTATTATTATTTGAAATGTCAATATCTTAAAAATGTGTTTAGGTAACGTTTACACGGAGAAAATCGTTCAAATGCCTGATAGCATTTTAAGAATATAAAATCAAAATTTTTAAAACAATGCAGTTTAAAGAAATTCAAATAACAATATTAGAATTTAAGTTATTTAATTAAAATTCTATATATGTAGTTCATAAAAAAAATCTATATGTAGTTAATGCTGGCATCTCTAACTTCGCCGCCGGTTTGCATGTCTTTCGTTGCCTCCTTTGATTCCTTTCTCAAACAGACAGTAGTAAATGAAACTCCCACTCTCTCTCATCTCTTATTTTATTTCCTTTTTAATCTTTAATTACTTTTAAATCAACCACACAATTGCCTTGCCTACTCTCTAGACTAGTAACTCTTAATCAATCCATACCTTTCATATGTCAATCAAAACTTGCTTCTTTATGCACTTTTGAGTGCTTGACACTTGACGGGTTCAATATTTGAAGTAGTAAATAAAATTAGGTCATTTTTTATAAAAATAAATTTACTTTTAAACCATACACTAAGTAAATATTTATCATTCTTTATGAGAAAAATAAACTTACTTATATATACTTTTTGGTTGAGTATAAGTAGTTATAAGCTAGTTTTTGTAGCTTACTTTTTTTAATGAATATAAGTAATGTACTTATATGAGTAGTTTTTAGCTTACTTTTAAATGGTATATAAATATTTAAATTTGATCGAACAAATGTACTCAAATTTTATTTTATACACCAAAATGTGTTGATTTCCCTCTTTTGGTACTTTTTTAAAATGCAGAAATATCGAGTAAAAAGAAAAGAGAAGCAAATAGAAGAAACAAAATAGGCATTGATTCGAAATGTCCACGTCTGCCCCTATTTCATATCCACTCTGCTCCCTCACTCTTCGCGGGTTTTCTTTCTTTTTTAATTTCATTTTTTAATTATTAATACCTCAATAAATACAAACAATCTTAAACATTTTCTTTTTAACTCTCATACATAGAGCCGTTCTTCTCAGACCAAGTACAATCATCACCTTTTTTAAAACTACTTGTATTCCCTTTTTTTTAATTTTTTTCTATTACTTGTCAATATCACACATCAAATTAGAAATGTGTAGCTTCATTATCAACTGAAATGTCTTATTCATTGCAGTTCTTCAATATCTGTCTTTTTCTGTTTTTCCTTTCTTCCTTTCTCTTGATTGTTTCTTTCTAATTTCCGCTTCTCTTTTTTCCTTTTCAAGATACGGCAAGAATCTTTAACAGGGTTTTAGTAATCTTGCAATTTAAGACTCCTCATAAATACTCAACTATATTGGGTTTTCTAGTTCTATAACAATGCTTCTTGTTGTTCTTCTAGTTTGGAAAAACAAATAATCCGATTTTTTTGCTGTTTTTTTGGGCCCATTATTGAGATGGGAGGTGACAACAACAAAGGAGAATCAACAAAAAAACAGGCTCAACAATCACTCTCATCATCCCCTAAAGACCCACTTGAGGAATCCTCTCACCTTCAGCAACAGCCACCACAACCGGCGGCGGTGGCCGAGGAGGCGGATCCTTTTATTTCTTCTACTTCTTTGTACGTTCCTGTTTGCATTACTTCATCTCCCTTTGACCAACAGTTTGAAACTACAACACTAACCCCTAAAAGGCCAAGATATGCTTCTGCTCAGTGGAAATTACTACCTTCTCCCTCTCCGTACCAAATTGCACCTATTGTGGCCACCGATTCAACCCCATCCCCGTCAACTAATCCGACCCCGATTTCAGCGGCTAAACCGGCGGCTTCTTCCTCCGACACACCCTCTTCTCCTCCCCACTCCCCGATTGCTTCTCTCTCCGCCGCCTCCGGCCAAGACACAAGCAAGCCGGATGCTCAACAGCAGCTTCACCTCCAGTTTAGAAAAGGGAAATATGTGAGCCCAGTTTGGAAGCCAAATGAAATGCTGTGGTTAGCTAGGGCTTGGAGGGTTCAGTACCAAACTGGCGTTCATGATCACGCGGAGACCACCGCCGGTGGCGGGGGCGGCGATGTCAGTGGGCAGTCTGGTAGAGGGAAAACAAGAGCCGAAAAAGACAAAGAAGTGGCAGAGTTTTTACAGAAGCATGGAATTAATAGGGACGCAAAAACCGCCGGTACTAAATGGGATAATATGTTGGGCGAATTCAGGAAAGTATACGATTGGGAAAGAGGCGCTGAAAGAGATCAAATCGGGAAGAGTTATTTTAGACTTTCACCTTACGAGAGGAAACTCCACAGATTGCCCGCTTCGTTTGATGAGGAGGTATTTGAAGAATTATCTCAGTTCATGGGTTCACGGATGAGATCGTCTCACGGCGGAAGAGGATCGCCGGCAGCTCTCTCCGGTGATGATCCTAGAGCCACTGCTCTCATTACAACCCCTGCAAAATCTCTCCCGCCACCGCATCCTTACAAAGAAGAAGATTTCTCACTCCAAGGTTTAAAAGTTTCAATCCTTTTACATTATTTTGCACTCTAAAGCTGGAAAGATGTAATCTTTATCGTTATTTGTTGCAGCAAGAGGAAAGCAAATAGCAACAAGTGGAAATAGAGGGAATTTGTTAGGGTTTGAAGCTGCGAGTTCTAATCACATCCGTAGAATTGGAAAAGTGAAGATGACATGGGAAGAATCAGTGAGTTTATGGGGTGAAGAAGGAGATGGCAACAAGGGGAGAATAAGAGTGGAAGGATCAAGTTTCTTAAACGCAGATGAACTTACTTTCTTTGATGAATCAATGGTGGCTTGCACAATGGAATCATTTGAAGATGGACCTTTAAAAGGTTTTTCTGTGGATAGATTCCTATCTGGACAACAAGTCAAAGTCGTAGGCAGACGCAAGTCTTCTGTTTCTTCCGGTACATTTCTTTTTTGTCTTAACCTCATATATGCTTTTCTTTTAATTTAAATTCTTCTTGGAAATCACATCTAAAAAACTTTCTATTGTATTCCAGGTGTCATTGAAAGAATCCAGCTTCCTTCTGTAGATCCCTCAATAAGATGTAAGTTCATTCGAAATTATACCGATGAGCCTGTTGTTTTGTACAGGGGATCCCATCCAACGATTATGATTAGAAGTTCAACTAATTAATTAACTTTTAATCATCTTCGTTGGATAAGAGATCGGTGCAAAATACCTGGTTTCCTATATAATGCCCGTGTGTCCATACATGGTGTGTATATTTTATCTTAAAATTGATTTTCAGTATAGTTTTAGCCAGACCTCAAAGATACATTGATAACCTGGGTTTACTTGGTTACAAAAATAAATTCGGTGGCGATTATAATAAGATTTGATAATTTAGGGGACTATTGGTGAAATCTTCCTGGAAGGTTTTTTTCATTAAATTTTATATTACTTAAATTACACTATTGTATTTTTGCCAGCGATCTCTCCATTGGAATATCAAGACCCATCCGAGTACTACGTAGGTTGTCTACGTGTTCCACCACCGGCCCTTCCAAGTCTATTCGAGCTATCCTGGTATTTACAAGAGCCACCACCGGAGGAGCTGCGGTTTCCAATTAGGCGAGACATGTACCGCGATTTACCACAAGGAAAAGATGTTTTCTTTACTACCTCAACTGAACCATTAGACTGCAGAAGCTTTGTTTGCGAAATCGTAAGCTCAATCATCCGAACCAACCCTTCAATTACCGCTCCAAATGCCTCCTCAAGAGATTCATTCATCGGACTCTGGGACGATTGCATCAATAGAATCATCTCCAAATTCTGCTCTGTTGAAATGGTTTTCGTTAGAAAACCCTCAGTTTCATCGTCCGATCAGCCGTTGCAAGATCAATGGCCGAATGTAACTGGATTTGTTCGGAATTTCTGCCTATGGAGAGGCGAAGAAAGTGACCAATTGCGAGAAGGGCAATTAGATCCATCTTCTTCAGTAGTAGAAAAGCTTCTATGGACTTTCATGGATATTCCCTACATTCTTGGATACTACGCAGTTGGATACCTAGTCACTTTCTGCGCTTTGTGCAGATCACAAGATCGGATTCTCCGTTCAGATTTATACACTCTCGACCTTTCTTCTCCGGCAGAAAGATTCAAAGCCCTAATTCCTTGTTACAGAATAGCCGGATTGCTCCCATTGTTAGCCGAACGCTGCTTAAACAACATCAACAAGCAGTTGATTTACAGCGATTTCGAAAGAGTAGATTTGGGGAACGGAAATATAATCGAAACGACTCCGATCACAGTAACCAGATACTTCCCGAATAAAAGAAAATGGGCAGCGGTCAAAGAAATATACGATTATCTAGACCAAAGAATCCCTCATGCGGAATTCATATACAGATCAGAGGAAGAATACCTAGGCCTGGTCTTCAAGCCACGTGGCATCAAAACGAAGCCCGCCAACTGCGACCAGCTAGTGGAGGCGCTCAAATGCGTAACAAAAGCGCTGGTAGCGTTACACGACTTGTCGTTTATGCACCGGGACCTGGGGTGGGAGAAGGTGATGCGGCGGAGCGACCGGGAGAACGAGTGGTTCGTGTGGGGGTTCGAGGAGGCGGTGGGGGCGCCGCAGATATACCCGTTCGTTGGGGCGAGTGGGGGGCACGCGCCGGAGATGGGCCGGGGATTGCACGGGGTGAAGGTGGACGTATGGGGAGTAGGGGAGATGGTGAGGAAATGTGGGTTAGGGTCAAACGTAGTACCGAAGATGCTAAGGGAGTTGCAGAATAGGTGCTTAGAGGTGAACCCTGAACAGAGACCGACCGCTGCCGATTGCTATCACCATCTTTTGCAGGTCCAGTCATCTATGCAATCATCTGCTGCTTCTGGTGCACCCTATTGAAAGTGAATCCTCGCTCTGTAGTGTAGCTTATTTTTTGGATTTATTTGTTATTGTTGATGATGTTTTTGTTTATTATATTTTAAGGGAGGAGGTGCTTATATTTGGTGGTGGTTGACACGGCGGAGGGATTTGACTTGGGGAAACTCACTGACAAGCAGTATTTAATATAGTTCAATTAAAGTTAAGGTAGGTATCTTGGTCTACATATTTTGTGTCGCACGAAAAAATGGCGCCTGCTGCAAATATGGCGGCTTCTCAGTTCTCAGTTTAAAAACGGTCCTTTTCAAACGCTTTCAATTCAGTAGCAGATTTCTTGAATACAGTGATTTAAATTTTTGAAAATTCTTTTCTGCTCGGGTAGAGTATCAATGCAGTTTTCATTACGTTTACAAAAGCAAAATACATTTGTGAAAAAAAATCATGTGTGAAATTTTTTCGGATATTTAAAATTTGTACGTTTTATATTCTTTTACGGTTTGATTAAAGTTTGTTCTCTCGGATTATAATTCAACAAGTTCAATTAAATTCAGTTATGTTCAATTAAATCCAACTATATATATAGTTATAAATTTATTTTAAAATTAATTAATTTTAGTTTAATTCAACTTTCAAAAAGTGGAAAACATGACCTAACGTGATCAATTCTTTCATATTTATTTCATATTTTTTAAAATTTCTTAAAATTGAATTAAAATGGATTGAACGAAAATGAATTCAATTGAATTCATTTGTAATTTAAAAGAACATAACTTTAATGTATTGTATTAAGAGAACATATAAACAACAAAAATGAAGAAAGTAAATTAAAAAAAGGTGGCACGGAGCTAAAAATTGAGATAGAAGGTAATTGCAAATATCACCGGTTCCTAGAAACGTAACTGGAGAACTCAAAATTGATTGGTTTACTTTTAGCAATATATAAATAAAAATGACAACTAACGGAAGCTAGAAATTAGGGATAATAACAAATCAGTAATGCAATACTAACAGTCGTGAAATCACTAGACTTGCTCTAGTGGTCACAGCTTCCTCCCAAAGTGGAGAAAGAAGCTGGAGATCCTGGGTTCGAGTTCCAGAAACCTCAAAACTTAAAATGTTTCCTAATTCTTCAAAAAAAAAAAAACAATCATGAAAGCTAGGATAGTTATTCTATTTTTCAAACTATAATTTAGTCAGCAAAATTAGAATTAATAAATAATTAACATGTCAACATCTTTCCTTAATTCTTGATTTGGGAAGGAAGTCCCTTAATTTGATGAATGCATCAATCTTCAACAACTTAGTGAGAATATATGTCATTTGATCCTCCAACCTCCAACATTGGAATGTGATCATTCTCTTCCCAACTTGATCTCTCAAGAAATGATATCGAATATCAATATTTTTACTCCTTTCATTAAAGATCAGATTCTTCGCAAGATTAGTTACAAAGACATTGTCAACATAAATCTTAATTGGAACGACTAAGATTCAAGCCAATTTAAGTCATAATTCTGTTGAGCCAAACTGATTGACATGCACTTAATGTTGCTGTTACATACTTAGCTTCACAAGTGGATGATGCAACAAATGATTATTTCTTTGATGACCACGAGCAAACAGTCTTCACGAACTTAAAACAATGACTACTTGTGCTCTTCCTGTCGTTTGAATCTCCACCTCAATCACTGTCTGAGTATCCAACGATCTCAATCTCCTTGGATGAGGAGTATTAAAATAAACCAAACGCGTACCTTTGATTTAGCGTATAATCCTCTTTACTGCTTGTAAATGAATTTGTCGAGGTGATTCCATTTATCGACAAAAACCAATCCCACAACATAATAGATGTCAAGTCTAGTGCAAGGGAGATATTTGAGGCTTCTAACGATCCGCCTAAAATATGTTGCATTCACTTTTTGCTAGTCACCGTCCTTCGCAAGCTTAATTCCTCTTTCAATTGGAGTATTGATTGAGTTTGAATCTTCTATCTTAAACTTCTTCAAAAAATCGAAACCATATTTCCTTTGATGAATGAAGATTTCATTGTCTCCCTGAATGACCTCAATGTCCAAATAATAAGACATAAGACCCAAATAACTCACCTCAAATTTTTTCATAATAATATTTTTGCGATCACTAATAATTTTGAGATTATATCTTGTAAAAATCGCATCATCAACATAAAGATATAAGATTCGAAAATCTCCATGCTCATTACTCTTCACATAAATATCATGATCTGATGGACATTATTTGAATCCAGTATCATGAAGAAATGATCAATTCTCTTGTTTAAGCTCTCTGTGCCTGCTTAACGCCATATAAGGCCTTATTAAGTTTGTTGACCTTTTCTTCTTTTCCAGATTGCATAATACCTGACGATTGCTTTACGTAAACCTCTTCATTAAGTGAACCATAAAGAAACGTCGATTTGACATCCATTTGGTGAAATTTTCATTGCTTTTGTGCAGCCAATGCAATGATCAATCTTATTGCTTTCCATTCAAGCTACATGAGATATATTTCTTCGTAGTCATAGCCTTCTCTTCGCTCAAATCCCTTTTCCACCAACCTACTTTATATTTGTCAATTTCACTATTTGCGTTCATTTTAAATTTATACACCCACTTCACATTAATTGCTTTTTGTCCTTTTGGAAGATCAGTAAGTTGCCATGTGTTATTTTTCTCAATTCCATCAATTCTTCCTTCACAGCCTCATACCATTTGGGATTTTGAGTGACATCTACAAGTTTCACTAGTTTTGAATGTGCAAAAAAAGTAAAGTGGACCAATTCTCCATCATCATCAGCCTCATCATCGAGATTCACCTTGTAATCTTGAAGATGTGGAGGTTGTCGTTGCTCCCTTCTTAGCCGTTTCATAGTAGTTGAAATGAGGGCTGCAACTTCGAGTTAAGCTGTAGGTTTCTCAAGAGTGAATTTATCTTTTGTATCATCATTCAGAACGTAAATATAATGTTTTTGGATCCATGTCACATGTTATATTCCACTTCCATGCCTCATCTTCGAAAAATGTAACATCACGACTATCTATCACCTTCTTTGTCATTAGATTATATAGCTTGTATCCCCCTTACTTATCCAATGAAATGGTCTTCATTGCTCTATCATCTAACTTGGATCTTGTTGCCTTAGGAACATGAACACAAGCATTAAATCCAAAAACCTTCAAGTGTTGTATATTGGATTTGAATCCACTCCATGCTTTAATAAGAGTTGTGTTAGGAACACTATAGGTTATTTGTTAAAAAAATATACGACACATGATAAACTTCGCCTAAAAAATAATTAGGCATACCTTTCACTTTACACATGCTCTATTCCATATCCATGATTGTTTTGTTCTTTCTCTCGATGACACCGTTGTGTTAAGGAGTGTAGGGACAAGCAATGTTGTGCTACAATCTGAATTCTTCACAATGAATTTTGAAATCAGTGGACTTTTATTCACCTCCTCCATCACTTCATATCATCTTGATTAATTTTCCACTTTGCATTTCAACAGATGCCATAAATATTTTTAAGTAGCAGAATACCTTATATTTGCTCTTTAATGAATAAATCCAAGTTTCCCTTGAGAAATCATTAATAAAAATTAGGTAATACTTTTTACCTCCAATTGATGATAAGTTCATCAAGCCACAAACATATGTATGAACAAGCTTTAAAGGGAATTTCGCACGCCAAGACTCCTTAACAAAAGGTATCATGTGATTCTTTCCAAAAATACAAATCTCACACAATTGATCAGGGTGATGAATATGGGGTAAACAATTCACCAAATTTATAGTTATAAAGACTTTCCAAGCTTTGAAAATTTAAGTGACCAAAATGTAAGTTCTATAACCACGATTCATCATTCAATATTACATTCAACTTGAAATCCCTCCAATCAAAATCTATTGGAAACATATGATTTTTTGATAAAAATGTTTAAAAAATAATATTTTCTTTATCCAAAATTGAGAATTGATTTTTTAGAGATGTGCGTCAAATAACCCTTTTTAGCCAAGTATCTCATACTCAACAAGTTACCTTTCATATAAGGTACATATAAAACATTTGAGATTTACATGTTATCACCATTCTTTAATGTGTTAAAAATTATCCATATTCCAATCATTCGAATGAAACCTTCCATTGTCGAATTTCACTCTTGTGCAAAACGGTTCATCCAAATATGCAAATAGCTTCTTATGACAACACATATGATTTGTGAAGCCTGTATCCAAATACCGAGTTTAATAGTTTAGAGTTTCATTTGATATGGCTACCATTAATTGTGCATGATACCCTTCATCTTGTTCGTGAGTATGGCCTTCTTGAGTGTAGTTGGCAACTTAATTGTCACCATTTGATCTGCAATCATTTGCATAATAGTCGTATTTGTGGTACTTATAACATTTCACCTTTGATTTATTATTCATGCCCCTACATCATCCGCGACCACGTCCTCTTTGCTACAAAGAAAATTTGAATTCAGAGTGTGATTGGAACCATTATATTTTGTTCAATACCTCCATAATTCTGAATGCCACGAACTTTGTTAGAATAGCTACCACCACGTCACCGTCCTCAACCTCATCAACCACTATGCTTATTATAAGAGCTACCAAATGAGGCTTGTGCTTATATAGATTGTTCAACTGGTTTATCAATCTTATTGTCATTCATCTATTACTCATGCGCTCATAGGAAATCAGACAATAACCTTACGTTCATTGTTGACGGATCATTTATCTCTTCAGTTGTAACAACAGCTTGTTCAAATATGGGAGTTAAAGACTTCAAATTCTTCTCCACCATTATTTGCTCCGAGTGGGTTTTCAACGTTGGTCTTCATTTGGTTTGTCATGACAAGAATTCTATTAATGTAGTCATCAACAAACTGAGTAGTCTCCATTTGTAGCAACTTATATTGGCACCTCAGAGTTTGAAGATGCACCCTCTTGATTTTTTCATCACCTTTATAAGAGGTAGACAACATGGTCTAAGCCTCACTTGTAATTGTTTCTCTTTCTATCTGCTCAAATTTCTCATTATTCATCCATAGGTGGATGACATACAATACCTTACTGTCCTTCTTCTTATGCTTGCGATGCACTACTCGTTACACCTTAATCGCATTAGCAGCTAATGCACATACTCCACCTTCGACAACATCCCACAACTCATTATAATCGAATATAACTTTCATCTTCACACACTACCGATTATAATTCTTTCCATCAAGGATAAGGATTAATAATTTGGTGGAGTTCATGAAAACAGATTGTGCAAGCTCGGATACCAACCGAAGGAAGTAAATTAGAAAGAAAAAGTGACAATAAGCTACAAATTGAGATAAAAGGTAATTACAAATATCACCATTGCTAAGAAATGTAACTAGAGAACTCAAACTTTATTGATTTACTTCAACAATATATAAATGAAAATGACAACTAACAAAAGCTACAAAGTAGGGATAATAACAAATCCCTAATGCAATACTAACAGTCTTGGAAACTTGGACAGCAATTTTGCAGAATAATTCAAATTCTAATTTATTCAACATATTCCGAATTAACAAATAATTAAATTGTCAACAAAAATTAAAGGTTTCTTTATGGTTAATTTATTTTCAACAAAGTCTTCTATACTTTGCCTCTTATTAACATTGAATAAGTCGTGTGATAATTGATCTAATGGTGGTGATGATCAAATAAGATATACTTTGCTTAAATTAAAGTCATTGTAGCCTACAAAGAAAATTGATAGTACTACTGTACTTTTGACTATTTGACCAATTAGTTAAATTAGTCATGATATAATTTCAATCTTTTTTACATACCATAAATCTTCAATCTTAATTAACAAAAAATTAGATTGTTTTAATTTAGTATTTAGCATGTTAACTTCCTATAATAAAATTTAGAAAAGAATTACAAGGTTTTTTAATTATGGAGTACAAAATTTCTATAAGTGTAAATTTTAAAAACATGCCATGTGATTTCACTCATTTTTAAAAGCATGCATTGTGAATTTTTTTTTTCCAAAAACATACTTTGTGGTTTGTAACCGTTAGCAAAAGGAGCAATGAAGTGATTCGATGGTTGAGAGAGTTTGTTGACTTTGACAAGTGTTTTATTGGTGGTGTAAGGCTCTGTTCTCACTACGCCATAGATGGCCTGTTGCAACACCGGAAAAATGTTGCTTAAAGTGCTAAAAATGATGCAACAGCTTCTGTTGCAACACTTATCGTAAAAAAAAGTGATGATTCTGCTCTCCTTGCAATAGGTGTCTGTTGCAACACATTTCGTATATATAGCAACACACCAAAAATGTGTTGCAATAGGCAGCTGTTGCAACACTTTTTAATCCTATTGCAACACCATTTTTGGTGTTGCTAATAACTCTCCCGCTGTCATGGTTAACGGCCGTTAAAACAATGGAAACACTTTTTTACTACAACAGAAACACTTCTTTTTACACTTTATTTATTATTTGCATAATTTTTATTCATATTTGTAACATTTTTACTATACACTTTATCTCACATTTGCAACACGTTTTCCCATTATTGCAACATTATTTTCCAAACATTGAGTGCACAATTTCAACACAATTCTACAATATTACTACATTTTTTATTAAACACATCGTAATACTAGCAAAAAATATTTAATTTGATATAAATTAAATATTTCATACTCTAGTACAAAATAGGCTTTTGGGGACGGTTGTTTTGGGCTTTTCCGGACGGTTTTGAACCATCCGCACAGGCCGCGATGTGATTGCCCAGGAAGTAATGCGGATGGTTCTAAACCGTCCGGAATAAGGAGCATTCCGGACGGTTCTCTTAAAAGAACCATCCGGAATGCTGTATAAAATACCGGACTACTCCGGTTTAGAGAAATACAGACGATTTTTATGTAATAACCTTCTGTAAAGAGGAATACGGACGGTTCTTATATAAAAACTGTCCAGAATAAGGAGCATTTGGGTTGGTTCTCTTAAGAGAACCGTCCCGAATGCTCAAATTTATTTTAAAAAATTAATTTTTAACTTCATTTATGAGCCACGTAAATTGGATTGAAGGGAACCCTGTACTTTAGCAATTTAATGCAATTTAACTTGCATAATTAAGGTAAAGTTGCAACTTTTATAACCTAGCCACTTCACAAAGAATCTACTAGATGAACTTGGGCAGAGTACAAAAGAATGATACAACTGCAATTATCTAACTAAGATCCAAATAGACTAAAATAGATGAATTAGACCAAACTAGACCAGAGTTCAAACCCCCTTGCAAATAAACAAACCTGAATAGAGTTCAAGCACAACGAAAAAGAAACTAAATATTCTGCAGATAAGAAGTCTATTTATTAATATTCATTTCCACCTTAAGTATCATAATTGTACTTTCATTAGACAAATGTCATATGACCAACCTTAATAATGATAAGATACACTTTTCACTGTCAATTCAAAAAAAAATGCATGTTGTATTACTATTAACAATGGCATTAACAAGTTGTGCAATAATATGCAGTTGATTTTCATGCCCATGTCAAATTTTGAAACATGGAACTAGATGCTAAAGTAGCCCTTAAAATACAAGAATGGGGCTCTACTAAAAATTATTTCTATATTTGAATTTCATTTCTTGACCTACAAGTTTAATTGCAACAAACAGGGAAAGAAAAACTGCACCTAAAGAAAACACAAGAACATTCAATCATGACAGAACAAACCTCAAGATCCTCTTGACTTACCACGGAAGATTGTCCCTTGAATAGTTTAAGCATTGTAGGTTAAGGCGAATTTTTCGGGATAGAAATTGTTACATCATAAATGGCTGGGACAAATGAGCGCATATTGCTTGCTGTTGAAACGAAACCCTGAAAGCAATATGAAGATCCAAGCATTTCAGGTGGCTAGTAAATTTGAACACAACCGACACATAATGCTTTATTATGTACAAAAAAGAACGGATGGTTGAAAATCAATAAATCGGTCCTCTAGATAAGAATTTTAAGAAATATCTACTCTAAAATCTAAAGGCATGCTATCGAGAGCAATGAATTTTATCTAAATATAATTCAGTGAAGCTCAAGGATTATATTAAGAAACATGATTGCATTCATGTAAGTTCTTAATCGGGGTACCACATGCTTTAGCTTCTGCATAATGAGAAATGAATAACTTAATCTATATACCAAAAAAAAAAAGAAAAAACTAAAATAAAACTAAACCAATAAAAATTTTAAATCCCAAAACGGATGCCTTAACCCATACAAAACAATAGATAACTGACTCAAGTAGAAATTATACATCACCATGCTGATAAATTTTACAGCAAAAAGATTTGATAGTCCTACTAACTTAATAAGAGACACTAAAATAAAATGTTAGGTTTATTCAAAATGTTTTGATCGTATCTAAGAAATTATTTTTAAAATAAAAAAATAAGATGCAAGTTAAGGGGAAAAAACTTGTTGAATAGGAGTGACCTTAGTACGAGGAATCAAGACATTTCTAGGGATGGGAAGCCTAGCCGATGTAGTATATTCCTGAGTAGCTAAAAGCTTTGCTTGTGTAAACCGAGTTCCTTCAACAAAAAGGGCCACCCAAAAGGGTCTCGGGAAGTCCTTCAAACGTTGGAGACCTGACTGAATACTAAATACCATGAAATTCAAAGTAGTATCTTGAAGAAAATAAAAAGATAGATATTGTCATATCGCAACATGGATAAGTTCAAGCTTGAAGAAAACAGAACGATAAGTTCAAGCTTAAAGAAAATAGAAAGATAAGTTCAAGCTTGAAGAAAACAGAAAGATAAGTTCAAGCTTCTGCCTTCAGTGACGGCGATCGATTTGAAGATCCGGCTAGATTAAGGTTGTGAATTGGATTAACCACAATGGAAGCCAAATTTTTCCGCTTTCTTAAGATTGTTGGTGTTGGATACAAAGCTAGGGCCGAGGCAGAAGGTCATCTTTTATATCTAAATTTGGGATACAGTCACGAGGTCGAACTTATAGTTCCTCCTGCTGTCCGAGTTTTCTGCTTCAAGAACAACGTAGTTTGTTGTACTGGAATTGACAAGCAAAGGGT
>CATIWQ010677654.1:0-13592 GCA_949673415.1 Euphorbia schlechtendalii
ACAGCAGTTCTGATTCAAAAAACAATATTCACATAATTTATCAAAGCTTCACATATATATATTCAAATAATTTATCAAAGCTTCACAATATTCACATAATTTATCAAAGCTGCGCATATATATATTTGCATAATTTATCAAAGCTGGACATATATATATTCACATAATTTATGAAAGCTTCACATATATATATTCGCATAATTTATCAAAGCTGCACATATATGTGGTAAAACATAAAAGAAAAGTTGGAGAATGGATAATAAAAATTAAGGTTATCGATAGATTATCCCTAATGCCACATGCCACCATATCACAGATGGTAAGAAGACTGCAGACAGACTTGAGGTTCAAAATAAGTAAATAAAGCTCAGTGTGCACAGTAAAGAATGCAAATTTTCAAAGTAACTACTAAAAGAAAGCACTGGATTTCTTGAAAAAGTCATCAGACTTTCTCGTTCATGGAATCCTCAACAGAAATCATATATTTTGTCAGCATAATCATTTCATGTGCTCAATAGAGATATCCAGGACACTGAATACACATGGGAATAGAAGAAAGAACATACATTCAGCTCTAGGAATTCTATCAATGCAGATTATAGATGCACTTTCTGCAAATAACAAAGTGATACAATCTAAAAGCACTTGAGGTATGTAAATTAATTTAAGTGAAAAAAATTTTACTGATGAAATTTTGTAACCAAATACATTTGAAGCCAATTATCACTCAAACTTTTCGCATTATCATCAAACATTCAAATTTACTTAATACAGTAAAAAATTTATATATTGTTGCATGGTCATGAAAAAATGAACGAAATCTAAAATGTGAGAAAGATAAAATTAAAATTATCATGTTCCCCTATGCTACAAGCAATATTTAAGAAATATAAAAAAATTAAAAAAAATGATACTTCGATGAGAACTTAGTGTACAACTAAACACAAATCCCAATCTTTTGCTTTAACACACTATCCTAGATAGTAATTGGATAACAAGAAAGAGAAACAGAGCATGATCACAATAGCAAACACAAAAATTTAACAAAAGCCACATCATGTAAACTTAAATATCAAACAAACAAAATTGACAATGCAGGCCTTCCAAAAACAATCTAGAACACTTCACACCAATCTAGCGTGGTTATGATTATTTCAGAATCAAATCCCAAATGTGGATGTATATATATTGAACCCAAATTGAATATTCAAATAAACTCGAAATGAATTAAAATCAACTCATCAAACATAAATTCAAAATAATAAAGACACATAAGTTGGTAATTTCTTATGATTCGATAGTTAATGGCATCATTTTAGGACTTGTACTATCGTCCATCTCTCTGTTTACACGTAGCGATGAACAATTCTGCTTTCGATGGTCCTTCCCCATTCGGATTTGCAAGTTTCTGAAAAAAAAGAAAAACAAAAGAAAAATCATTCAACATGTGCAAACTAAGTCCAGACAACAGTCATCAATTGACAGAAAAGTTATATGTTGGGTATCCATATCAATGTATGTTTTATTTGCGAAAAAAGGTTTGGGCCAGTTGTGTGAGGATCACCTACTTTTTTCCGAGCTGCAGCATTTTTGTCAGCCAATTCCTTTAAATCAAGTGGAATAAAAGAATCAACCCAATAGAAAAATGGAATATGAGTAACAAAAATATTGTCATGATGCAGTATAACTGCACTTTTGCATCCCCCCAATACTTCAACAAGGCCTTAAACTCAGTAACAGGGAATTTTAACACTATTTGCAAGGGCACCTCAATTTGTCTCCAACAGAGTATTTGTAGGCAAATGAATATTAAGAAAAGCATTCACTCCGTTGATGTAACCCTCACTATATTTAGGAAGTTTCAGCCACATTGTATCTTCCACGTTAATTACTACATTCAAAAAAAATAAACTATCCAAATGAAATAGGAGATAAATCGGAATTATAATATTCTAGCAGAATGCCACAATCAAATATATATGAAATAGCAGCCCAGTATATTGAGATTCACACAATGCAAATATCGGACTACCAAAGATTATATGAAATTACAATTAAACATGCAAATTTTCATTGTTTCTTCCATAGGCAATAAATAAAAATTGTATGAAATAATTGAGCACTAATATGTTAATTCTTTCAAGAAATTGTGCATACATCTCAAAGTAATTAACATTCTATAGAAACAAAGGCCTAAATTTGAAATCGTACCTTCCTCTAACTTGCTCAAGTATTTGTTGCACTTTTTCCCCGTAACCTATCTCAGTACCTACAGACATGTAAAATCTGAATAAGGCTATCTCATTTAAATGAACAACAGCTGAAAACAAATGCCTCTAATATTATTTTGTTTTTGAGGTTCAACAATCAATATACAGATTCTCATTACATAATTCCACTTTTTGAATGATTTCCAATCTTTCATTTATAACATGCTCACATCTTGAAAGAATCAAACATGAGTGTTAGAGAAACAGAACTGTCACTTCAATTAGTACATATTCAAATAAAGTTAAGCACAGAGAATTTAATAAAAGTAATTATGAAAGTGATACAAAATTGCCAAATAGTATCTGTTGACCATTAGGAAAGTGAAAGAGTTACTAGTACAAATTAAATTTGCATCTAATTGATTACAAGAGAAAAGAAATAAGAAGCTAAGAAAGACAAGAAATTAGGCTTGTAATAATTGAAACAGAATAGAATATAGAGAAAAGGAACTAGTTTACTAAATTTTCAGCAACCTCTTTTCTTAAACTCTCTAGATACTACCTTCATATGATTCTATTTTATATAACCATAAATCATCATCATCACTAACTCGACCATGGATTAAAATTAGAATAACTCCACATTAGAATATCTAATAAATCAAATTATAAAATAACCAAACCGAATAAAATTGAAGAAAGAACAAAGTCGAGGTGATCAAATTCAGTAAATTATAATTGAAATCTAGTGGAACAAGTAAAAACAAAAATCCTGCTTGTACTCATGAAACAAAGAAGCAAAAAAGAATTAATTGACCAAGGTTTCATTAACTTGAAAACACTTAAATATTTATGTCACTCTTCACAAAAAACACATTCTTAAGTCTTAAAGCTAAACCATAACCAACACTCATAGCTGCTAACATCTAAAAGATATAAAAATCTTATAGACAAGCAAAAGAGGATAATACAGAGAAGAATTCAGTTCTATTTTAACCTTATATTGATAATAACAGTAGATTATCATCTCAATCTATTAGGGGAATCAATGTTAATAATCCCCTCACTATTAAAAATCCCCTTTAAAGTTAATAATCCCCTTTTTGTTGTACATGTCATGAGTACATTGAAAGCCTAAATTACTAATCCACTTTCAAAGGCATATTGCAGGTAAACAAAATTCTTAACCTAAATTACTAATCCCCTCTAAATTAACGAATCTTCTAAGATTGATCACATCAAATAGAAAACCCAATCCTCACAAACTCAAGGCAAGCTAAGAAACTTAAGTTCATACATACCTGGTGTATAACCAATAGAGAGAGAAATCGACGATGATAATGTGTGAGTAGTTATGGCCAAGAAAGAACCCAAACAGAAATAGAAATAGAAATTGCTAACTTCAAATGTTGAGCGATAGACCGATGGTGGCTGTTGTAGGCATCAAGCGACTTCGAGGCACCGACGGTAAACAGGAGAAGAAGGTGATAAAAGAAATTGGGTACAGAAGATGGTGGTGAACTGCAGCGGTGACTTTGAGTTAAAGAGTGTGAAAATTTATAGAAAATTGATAAAAAAAAAAGAGGCGCCTAGTGAAAAGAGCTAAAGAAAGCTAAAACGAGATGAAGGAGGAGGAGGCACCGTGGAAAAATTGATCGATTTGAAGAGAGGAAAGTGAGAGGGTTTCTCTGTTAGACGAGAAAGCTGAGAGGAGAATAGATGGGTATTTGTTTTATGGCTAAATTTAATTGATTTTATTTTATTTCATGTGTTTGATGTGCCCAAAAATTTGGCACTCGGATTCCCACCCCAATTTTAACACTTTTTTCCAACACTTTTATAATTCTAAGAATTGTGTTACTATTGGCAGGTTTTGTTGGCACAAGTCAATTTCCAATATTAAAATGGAAACACTTTAGTGCCAACACTTGGATTTTTAGTTGGCATAGCCCATATATGGTGTAGTCTTGTTCAAGATCAAACACCGAAGTGAATGGTTCTCCCATGCAGAAAGTCAGTATTCAAGGATTCTTTTAGGTGCGTGCAATCATACACGAATATGGTCTCAAACAATGGGAAGAGGGATAATAGTGGGGTAAGAAGAACTCAATTGGCACCTCGGGTTCTAGCCTGAAGCTTGACTTGATTCTTGAGGTAGCTCAACGAAAGTCTTGAGCTTGCTTGGCAAGGTTATATAATATGTCCAACATTAGAAACGTGATGGATTTGATTATAGATAGTGGCTTTACGATTGATTTTGCTACCCCAATGGGTGGGGAATATGTGATAATCGGATTTAGTACGATGAAAGTGATGAATGTCTTTGTCAATGGTGAATGGGAGGTACTGCAACATGTGTTTTCTGAGGTGATGCTGTTGCCCATGAATTTTGCATCCAAAGAAAGTATCATGTGTCTCGATTTAATAGGTATTCCACTGTCAATTGTATGTGAACCTCTAGCTAGGAAATTGGCATGAAATTATAGGTCAAGTTATTACTTTCGACAACGATTTCAAAAGCCCGGAGAGACTTGACATTGTCTCTTACCTTATTTTGGCTCCACAAGGCTCGATTGGAAAGCCATTGAAGGTTAATGTGGGATCGGAGGATGTTATGGTCTATGCCGAATACATACAAGGGGTGGGGTGTAGTCATTGGGATGGGAAAGGAGAAGCGAATTCAAGCGGGTCTAACGGAAGTGAATCTGCGGTGGGCGATATGAAACTGGATTCAACCTCTAGTGAGGGTAATTTTGAGCACTTTCAAGTTGATTCATTAGTGGAACACAGTAGCAGTAAAGTGGCAGAAATAGCCAGCCTTATGGGGTCTCGATCAGCACCGCTTATGGTCTAGGGGAGTGGCAGAATCGATCCATCTTTGAACAATAATGTCAATATATCATCATTGAGCTCCTCAGGGCCTTACATGAACAGGAATAGAATTATTTTGAGAGTAAGTGAAGATGAAGGGAGATTTCAAGAAGAACTGCTAAGGTTCAAAGTGGGGGAGAGGATTGGATTTTTCGATGGAGAGCATGTTGATGTGGTAGTTCGAGCTCTTGAGGAGAGACATGGATGATGGTCTGTCTCTAGGTTAAGGTATTCATGGTTTTTATACTATTTTTATGTCTTTAAGCTTTTTGTGTTGGAATTGTCATGGAGGGATGTCGAATGGCGCCAAACAATTTTGTACGAAATTAGAAATTAGGAAGTGGAACTTTCATTTTTTTGCGCTTATTGAGACTAAAATTGCTACTATCCCGTATCAAATTGTATTTTTAGGGTCATAATGATTTCTTTGCCTGTGTCGTACCGTCCCAAGGGCGCTCTGGGGGTTTACTTATTTCGGGAAATTTGAATTTATTACAATGAAGTGTGATTCATAGTGCGAATAGGTGGATTCTTATTCATTTTTTATCAAGTAGTTTTGATGGTTATGTGATGTGTATTTATGGTCCGTCTACCTATGTTGAATGTATTTCTTTTTGGAATGAATTATCGGAGGTTACAAGGGAGTATGAGAATATTATCATTTACGAGGATTTCAATGAAGTGCTTTATAGTTCAGAATGCTTTGGTGGGGGTGTCAAACTTTATGCTATCCTTTAATAATTTTGTTGATAACAATTCGCTTTTATAAACGGAAGGGATTGTACATGGTCGAATAGGCTTTCGTACTCCCTGACTTGTGGTATTTTGGACTTGTGGACCTTAATGAATCTATCGACGGATTTGCGATCATCTACCAATTATTTTCTCATCCAATGTGCTGGAGCGGAATAGGGGTAAAATTTTTCGATCCCTAAATTGTTGGTGGGACAATTGAGATTCTTGTCGTTTATTAAGTTACGAAAACTACGGGACTACATACGACCATGGCAAAGCTCAAATTTTGGTGAGCTTGGGAAAAAGATTAAGGATCTTGAGGCCTCCATAGTATCATTATTATCAAGCACAACATCACGACCGATTAGTGGAGGTGAGGAGTCGGAGTTTTTCCAAGCTCGAACTCAATTGGCGATATATAGATCGAACCTTGAAAAAATTCAACACCAACAATCGAGGGTGGATTGGATTTTATTGGGTGATGATAATACAAGGATTTCCCACCAATCGCATTGGCTCGAGCTAGGGGTAACTGGATTAGTCAACTAAAATTGAATGGTGAAATTATAAGCAATCTAGTTGGCATAATGTCGACAATCAGGGAATATTATAGAGAATTTTTCGTGGCAAGGACATCAGTCCTATTCTCCTTACGGGGTCTGTTGGTTCGGTAATTTACTAATGCTATGAATCTGGGGCTGGTTGCCCCTTTTAGTGAAGAGGAAGTATGGGCCATTGTTTGCTTGTGTAACGAAGGGAAAGCTCCTGGTCCTAGTGGATTTAATTTCTATTTCTACAAACATTTTTGGACCAAATTAAAGCCGTGCGTGATGGGGGTGTTCTACAATTTTTTATTGATGGTTGGGCTACCGAAGTCAATTAAAAATTCATATACGGTTCTCATTCCCAAAGTTCCAGGATCTTGCTCGTTGGGTAACTTTAGGCCGATTGCACTTATTCATGGGGTATACAAGATCATCACCAAGGTGTTAGAGGCTCATCGACAACTGCTTCTTTGTGACTTAATCTTGGATAATCAATTCACCTTTATTAAAGGAAAATGTATCCACAAGTGCTCCTTCATCGCATCCGAGGTAATTCACTCAATCCACCATCGCTATAAATCATGTTTCTCCTTGAAACTTGATTTTAAGAAAGCTTATGATAGCATATCATGGGAGTTTATTGATGCAGTGTTTAATAAGATGGGGTTCAATAAGAAATGGATTTCTTGGCTTGCTGAGTGTAGGAAAGACTCGGTCACTACAATCTTGATTAATGGGGTCCCAAGTGAATCGATCTACCTTAGACATGGGGTCAAATAAGGTGATCCGATTTCGCCTTTCATTTTTGTTTTGGCTATTGAAGTATTAAAGCAGTTATTTGATGCTAGTATCCATTGCGGTTTGCTCCTGGGGTTCCGAATCAATGAGAATTCACCTAATATTTCCCTATTCCAATTCGTAGATTATACCTTGTGTTTCATTCCGGTTGATAGCTCATTGATTTCGATGGTGGTGAGATTATTACGATGTTTTGAGTTAATGTCACGACTAGGCATAAACTTTCATAAGAGTTCGTTAATGGGAGCTAATGTTGAGGATGCAAGATTGTTGCTTGTGTCGAAAGTTTAGGATGCAAGATGGAGAAACTCCCAATTGTTTATCTTGGCACCCCTCTTAGCTACAAACGAATCCCGATGTCATGTTGGAACCTTTTAATTGCAAAATTTCAAAATAGGCTACAAGGTTGGAAAGGAAATTGTTTATCTTATAGCAAGAGAATTATGCTAGTAAAATCGATGCTTTCCTCTTTACCCATTTATTTGCTTTCCCTTTTTAAGCTTCCGAAGATGGTTAATCAAACTTATGAGGAACTTCCTTTGGAAAGGCGATGCGAATGTAAGAGGTGTTAATAAAGTTAGTTGGAGTATGATTGCTCTTCTGAAGGAAATGGGAGGTCTCTTTGTAAGGGACTTTAAGGTCATTAATTGTAGCCTACTTCTAAAATGGTTATGGAAATTACGAACAGGGAACTCGAATTCGCATTGGTTTAAGTTATAATTTTTCATCATGGAAAACTTTGGAGGATTTTAATTCCAATGGAATATCACACATTTGGAAAGAAATTTTAGGATGTTGTGTTAAAAATGAAGCCATGTGGAGTATTTTCAAGCTTAATGTAAAAGTTGTGGTTGGCTCAGGTGAGGGGTGTTCTTTTTGGTTTGATAATTGGACGTCAAATCAACTTTTGGCGGTCCTTTTTCCTGATCTTTTCAACCTATGCAATTGTAAAGGGTGCTTGGTTGCGGATGGATGTCGATTCATATTGTCCCTTGATTCCGTTTCTCGACCGTTTTGTAGACGTAGACTAAGGATTGCTAATAAGGAGAGGTGCGAGCAACTGAAGTTATAGACTTTCCAGTCCTCCACTGGAATTTTTGGCATTGAATCAGTTGGGACAGCAGCTATTTTATGGGTATCAGACCTGGCAGATAGATTTGAGTGGACCGGGGGTGGTTCGATTGAGTTTTCAACAGCAAACTTCAGCAAGGTTTGGTATAAATCTTTGATGCTCACGCCGAGTATGGATTTTAATATCATTTGGGAGGCGTGTCTTGTACCAAAGGTTCGTTTCTTTGATTGGTTAGTTTTCCATGGATGAATCCCATCGAAAGCTTTCTTACTACGTTGAGGTTGCTTAGAAAACGTAGTCACTTTTGTGATGAGGTCGAGACCATGGAACACGCACTTCGATATGGTGCGACCTTTTCCATTATTTTGTGTGGTGGTGACAATCCTGAACTCGGGATACGTTCTCCTCTCCTTATGGCAGTCTTTCTTCAATATTGGACCGAACCGAGAGTTTGCTAGTTCCCTATGGTTTGTAATCTCGTGGCATATTTGGAAGAGAAGAAATAGGCTTATTTTCAGTGATCATTATAGAGATGAAGATATCATTATCGTTAGTTATTATTTTTTTAAATTCATTTTCATGTCTAGGAAACGTGTTTTTCCAGGTGGTTTATGTGATATTCTTGCCCATTCTAATCTCTTGATTACTTGTAATTAACATTTAGACTCTTTGAGAGCTTTATTTAATTTAATAAAAGAGGGATAGGTGATTTGTAGGCAAGCGATCGTATCAACCTAATTGGGATGATCGCTCCGAAATTTTCACTTATCCCAAACTTTTGACGAATGAGGAACATAGCATTCCTCCAGAGGATTTTCAAAAAAATATGTTGTTGGATATGCAACATCTCTAACCATAATCATAAACAAGCCCCTTATATATATTATTAAAAGTATGTATACAATACAGTTGAAAATAGGAAGATGAAAGTCACCCTTATTGTTGCTTAACACATTATTGCAAACACACAAGATTAAAATTGACGATGAGTGACAATAATTTTAAAAATTAAGGTTTATCAATTGCATTGGAGCTGGCTGATAAGGTGAGCATCAACATCGTTGCTGCAATCAATCAGAAAGTCAAGCAAAGTATTTGGATGTGGAGTTTCAGGCTTCTTCTTTTCATACTCCAAACTCCAATTCACAACACTTCCTTCTCCCTTCGGTGTAGCTTTCACTGTTATTTGGAACATATTGTAGTTCTTCAACAGATCTCCTTCTATTACTTTGAATGTTGTTGAAAAGTTTGCATCATCTATTTTTTCAACTATTTCCTTTGCAACTTTTGCTTCCCCATCTGTTCATTAATTGACATAATTTTTTTGTTTAATAGATCAATAATAGATTCAAGTGTAAATTATTTTTACTTATGATCTCTTTACGTATTTGTCACTCCAGCACAGAGACACGAGAATACAATTTATTAGGACTCTGCTTTTGAACGGAAACTTTTTATAGATGATGTCAATTTTTTAAGTCATATATGATTGGTTGTAAAGGTGGAGCATGCACTTTTTCATTGTCGGAAAGCTCATGTTGTGTGGTGTGACTTGTTCCGCTTGGTTGGAGTTGTGGTTACTATTCCAAGATTTGGCATTGATTTTCTTGCATGTTGGCGATCTCTCTTTCGCGTGGGTCCGAGAAGAGACTTCGCAACGTCTTGGTGGTTCTTCATTGTGTGGAACTAATGGAGGAGAAGGAATAAATTGGTTTTTGATGTTCTTCAAAAGGTGGATGATATTGTACTAGCAACTTTTTACCATTGCCGTTTTATTTTTTCTTGCAATAGGAGAACGTTACCTTTTGGAGGGAATGATTTATTCTTCCATCCAAATTTTTTACTCGATTGTGCATAACTTTTGTTCTCTTCGGAGAACCATTATTAATTTAATAGAAAGAGGGGTGGGTGTTTTGTAAACAAGTGATCGAATCAACATAGTTGAGATGATTGTCCCGAAATTTTCACCCACCCTAATCTTTTTCTGATGGAGGAACAAATTGTTCCAGGGTTGCCAAGTTGACCCTTCTGAAGGTCACAGCTTTGAACATTGTTTTTTTTTAAAAACTCTCGGAGAGACAGTTTGCCTCCCTGAAAGCTAAAAGGTTAAGACAGGAGAAAATTTTGGGGCGAAGTCCCCAACTAGGTTAGTTTCCTCGCTTGCCTACAAAACTCCTGCCCCTCTTTTATTAAATAACATGCCTTCAATTCTCAAGAAGATAACGAAGACCAATCAAGTTTGATTACATAGCAATAACCTAGCGTTTACAAAAATATCCGAGGTTGTAAAGAAAAGAGTTTGCCTATTACATTTAAATATAAACCAACACAAATGATTGCTTTTGTAGAAGATATCCTCTGCTCCTGAAACGCCCTCGAATATAAATTTATTGTGTCATTTCCAGACACTAGTGGAAAAAGGGCTTATAGGGTCGCACTATTCGGGAGGCTTCTACAAGAAATCGTCCGTGAAAGTTGGTGAGAATTACTGAGCATTTATTACGGACGGTTGCTACGTAAAGACCGTCCGTAATGCTCATTAAAAAAACACGGAGTTACGGACGGTTGTTACGTAACAACCGTCTATAATGCGTATACAAGTATTCCGGACGGTTTTTACAAATGAACCGTTCGTAATACAAGCGTTTTAGTTTATAATACCATGGCATTGCGGACGGTTCTTTTGAAACAACCGTCCGCAATGCCTTTCCAAAATTTATCCCCAATTAACATTGTATTGCGGACGGTCATCATGTATTAACCGTCCGCAATACCCTTCAAATTAAATCCCAAATCGATCGTATACTACCTCAATCGTTGTCACTGTTAATTAATCTCCCGTAGCTCCACCGCCTCCATCGCATCCCATCGTTCCACCGCCTCCGTCGCATCCCGTCGTTCCACCGCCTCTATCGCATATCCCGTCGCTCCACCGCCTCCGTCGCATCCCGTCGCTCCACTGTCTCTGTCACATCTCCGTTCATTCGTATCTTCGATCAATCTTTGAGATTTTCGTTTTCTCCCTTCGTATGTGCTTTCCTTTTCTCTCTTATTATACCATCACTTCGATTCTCCTTTTCCAGTGTGTAATTTTATTGGTTTCTGCTTCAATTTCACTATGCTTTGAATATCTGTTTTTGATTTTAGAACTTTGAAATTTAAATGTTATGTTTTGATTGAGTCAATGAAATTTTCTCATAACTTTAGATAAAGAGGAAAGTTTGCCGGTTTATGCTTTGCTTAAATTGCACTTACAAACTGATCCTGCTTTTGATTTCACCGACGAATCTCGCCAATGGCTCAACCGTGTATGTTACCATACTCAGTTTTCTTTCCTCTTTTTTGTTTGTTGATTTATTATTAATAGACATACTGGACTGTATCTGCGATATAATGGAGTTCAAGATTCACCTTTAATTTAATCTCTATGCTCAGCTGTAGCTCCCTACCAGGATCCTTTTTCTTATTTATTTGTATAAATTGAATTGATGTTTTGATTTCATTTCCATTTAGAATTCTCTTACTTGCAAAGCTAATTAGTTGCCAGAGAACTAGTAAATTTGCAAAATCAAGAATAATTGTTCAATTAGATAAAATGGAATCCCTCAAAGTCCTTCTACCGTTCAATCATTTATCTGCATTACACTTAGCACGCTGTTAGCCAAAGTAATCATTGATCAGATTAAACGGATTCATTTCAACTTCTTATTCATGGTTATAAAAGTAGTGCATCACTCCTCCTTATTAAATGCCATTTTTTTATGCATGTCAATTTCATGTATGTAATTGTAATGTAATCTGGATTTAGTCTGTGCCTGTACCCGCCGATACACTTCATTGTATTGGACTATGTTGTTCTTGGTGGTTAGGTAATCCTATTATATTTTCCACTGCTGTATATTATCATCAAATTGCAGATCATATTTTTACCATATTTTTAGTTTTATTTTTTTGCAGATGTAGGACTATAATATTCCTAGAGGTGCGCAGTTGAGATTATGAACATTGCATACTTAATATTATTTCCTCGTAGGAAGAATCTGGAGAACCAATAGAAATGGTAGCTTAAAAAGTCATTTTTGCTGGAAAGCTGTATCGAGGACTAGCTGTCCTGGATTGCTATATGTCACTCAACGAAGGGGAAGTTTTGACTGATCATGAAATTCTCCTTGCTCATGTTCTTGGATGGTGCATTGAATGGGTATAATACTATAAATCTTTGTCTGGACACAAGTTATGAATCCGGTTGAGCTAGGGTTACTCCTATGCATAATCTATTTTTTTGTGTGGAAATAGAATACTAACAACATTGTTTCTGACTGTTCTCCAGCTTCAAGCATGTGCAGTGGTTCTTGATGACATCATGGATAACTCACACACATACCGCGGACAACCTTACTGGTACAGACAGCAAAACGTCTGAAAATGTTCTTTCTTCTAACATTCTTGGAAACAATATTTGCTGTTCTCAACTTAGCATTGAATACGACTTTACAGGACGCATAATTTCTTTTCCGTTATAGGTTGGTTTAATTGCTATAAATGACGGGATACTTCTCCCGAACCATGTACGTAGAATTCTGAAGTTGTATTTCCGGGAAAAGCGTTATTATGTGGATCTGCTGGATATGTTTAATGAGGTAGTATGATGATTATAGTTTACCTTTCTCTGTTTCACTTATTATTCCAAAGGAGTAGGACCGATATTTGATCATTAGTGCAGGTTGATTATGGCTGGTGAGAATCTTGAGAACCATATTGATGCAAAAAAGATCCTAGCTGATATGACTATCTATTTTCAAGTACAGGTTATTCATCGTACACCCATACAACCATTATATTATATTAGATTTTCCTTGAGATAATATTTAAGTTGTCTGATTTATCAGAATTAATGAAATCCCTTTTTAGGATGCCTATCAAGATTGCTTCGGATACCCCAAAGTAACTGGTAAGGTAAGTTTATGAGATATGCAATAATTTTACTTTGGTTTACACCTTGCAATGTATATTTTATATGTGTCACTTTTTCTTCTTTCCCACTGTCGTCTATTAAAACAAGCATGGCACCCTCATTTTTCAGAACAAACATTTTGATTAGTCCTTGCTGGAGAAGGCATAAATATTACAATCACAGAACCTTTGCCACTTTTATCCGGTTTATTATCACTCTCGTCTTAGCCCTTAGGTCCACTATTCTTATTACATTCACAATTCATTAAAGCCTAAGTATTTGAAACATGCATATTGATGCAGGACTTTTACACTGTACAGACTAAGTATAACTTCTCCCTTCTTCCATTAATAAAATTTTTGTTACTTGGTGCATGCATCTGTTTTATTAAGAATCTCATCACGTGT
>CATIWQ010677936.1:0-14502 GCA_949673415.1 Euphorbia schlechtendalii
GATTAATGAGAGAAACTAGAGAGAGAAGATGAAATTTCTGTTATTCATTCAATGCCTTCATAAGTGCAGATTGCAGAGCTATATTGCTCGATTATAGGAAGAAGAACAAGAAGAGAGTCAAAACAACTTCTCTTTTAAACAGAAACAATAAAAGACTATATTAAGGCTTAAACGCCCCGTTTCATTAACTCAGTACATTTAACTAGAAAAACTTCTCTTTTAAACAGAAATACTCGTTATGATACATAGACATATCATAAACTTTGAATTAGAAAGTATAAGTAGAAAACAAAGTAAAGTTGTAATGTATGCAAGTGAAAGCTAAAGTTGATCAAATCGTATCCACTCTTTAATGGGAGTCGTCAATTCCCGCAATTCCTATGTCTACTTTGAATTCAGTCTCGACTCGTACAGAACCTCCGTTGGGATGCTATTCCTTGTGAATATTGAACAAATGAATGTTGAATAACAGAAACTTTTATTGATAAGTGCTTTGCAATTATACTCATACAACAATCACTCAAATTTGTGGAGAAATCTAGTGATTGAAATAAGAATCAAATCACTTATACATTTTTCTCTCTAACACTTTGAACTTAGCGAAATCTATATAACTTTCAATCTCTATCGATTATACATAACATCTCATATCATCTTCTGCTACCCATTGCACGAAATGGTTGATTTGAACCTCTATTTATAGAGTGTGAAAGGTTGTGTTTATCCAAACGAATAGTCATGTCCATAGGTGAAGGGTTACATCATCTTCAATGTGATTGGATGCAAGATTTCATCCTTATCTTCAATGGATAGGCACCTTTCATGGTTGCATTGTATCTAAAAGGTGTCTCTTTATCTGATAATTGATGGCAGTTGATGGCGGTTGATCGTTCTTATACGGTGGTTAGAAGTTGAGAAGAGTTTATCAAACCCATCACGATTCACGAGCGTGACATACACGTCGTGATCATGAATGTAAGTTGGTAACTTTCTGTTTGTTAAGAATGATAAGTCAAGATCACGATAAATAATAGCGAGCGTGACTTGTCCAATCGCGAGTAGGAATCATGATCATGACATGGTCGTGACTTATGATTTTCTTCATGATTCTTCTTTGCAACTTTACTGATCTTTGACAACTTCGATCCTAAGCTAATTCCTTACATTTCACGCATCGTTTTGCACCTTTTTCACTCTTTTTGCATAGAATTCCATCTTTGATCATTTCACTCCCAAGATTTACCTAGTTTCTGCACTTGCATCAAAAACAACTACATAACATGTGAAATCTTTTATATGGAGTATAAAACAACTCTAAACCACATCATTTTATGAGTAAAAATATCAAGATAATAAGTGTAATTATACACTTATCATTTATTCAATTGTAACGTCTGGTTCTCAAGCAGATAAATCCTCTTCACAATACTCCCTTCCCCTCAAAATTCCACATCCACCTGAAAAGCTAGAAATTTCATGTGAATTTCTTTAGCAAACTCCTAAGTAGCTTCTTTACCTTGAGACCACTATATCAAAAGATTAGCTACAGCTTGATTACCGCGTTTCACCATTTTACGCTGAAGTACCAATTCTGGAACTAGAGAATCCATCATCTCAGTTGGATCACTCAATCGGATGTCAAATGAAATCCTCTTCTTCAGTTGGCACACATGAAATACTGGATGAATGGTAGCTCCAGGGGGCAACTTCAATCGATAAGCCCCTTCTCCAACTTTGTCCTGTACTTCATATGGTTCAATATAGAGGGGGTGATAGTTTGTGATTTAAACAGAATTCCACACTCATCTGCCTATAGGGCTTGAGTTTAACATAAACCTAATTTCCTATTTCAAACTTCCTTACAAAACCGAGCCCTCTCCAAATGGCATTTCATCAATTTCATTTCTGCCTCTTTGTCAATTAGTAACTGATCCACTATTACTACCTATGAATCACCAGGTATATAAAGTACATGTGTAGGGGGTGGAATCCCATACACAACCTCAAAGGGAGTCAAATTAATTACAAAGTAGTAGTTGGTATTGTACCACCATTCAGCTAGGGATAGCCACTCGCTCCACTTCACATGGCATTGATGAGCCATACAACGCAAGTAAGTTTCCAAACATCTATTCACAACTTCAGTTTGTCCATCCGTTTGGGGATGATAGGCTATAGACTTAGCCAAATGCACCCCTTGCAGTGTGAATCGTTCCTCCCAAAATTTGCTAACAAAAACTAGGTCCGTATCACTAATGATAATAAATGGAAATCCATGGAGTTTGTAAACCTCTTGAAGCTAGAGCAATGCTACCTTGTGAGTAGTATAAGGGTGTTTAAGGGCTATCAAATGGTTGTATTTACTTAACCTATCCACCACCACCATAATGACTTCCTTCCCAATTGGATTTAGGCAATCCCTCCACAAAATCCATACTCACATCTGACCAAATCTTCTCTGGGATTGGTAAAGGTTGTAGAAGCCCTGGACTCTTAGTTGTCTCATATTTACAACTCTGACAAACTGCACATGCCCTCACATAGTTTCTTATATCCCTCTCTTGCCCTTTCTAATAGAAGTAACTATTAACTTTTTTATAGGTGGCCAAGACTCTAGAGTGACCCCTAATAGGAGAATCATGCAAAAGTTGGATGGTTTTCTATGTTAATTGAGGAACATTACCCACCAAAATCCTTCCCTTCATGCACAAGACTTCACCTTTCCAGGTACACAACTCTTCATTGTCTCCTCCTGCTTCTTTAATTCTATTAATTCTTTCCACCAACTCTAGGTCTGTCCTCCAACTATCCTTAATCTCAGGCATCAAGCTGTGAAATGGAGTAGAAAAAGTGATTGTAGCCAAGGTATCCATGGGAACTCTTGACAAAGTATCTACAGCTGCATTCTCAGCCTCTTAATCTCAAAATCATAGCCAAATAACTTAGATATATATTTCTGTTGTTGTGTAGTTGTGATGCGTTGTTCTAGCAAATACTTTAGGATTTTGTGGTCAATTCTGATAATGAATTTCTTAGGGCCAAGGTAGTGATCCCATTTCCTTACTACATGCACCACTGCTAACAATTATTTCTCATAAACAGATATTGTGAGGTGATTAATAGATTATGCTTTACTGATGTAGGCTATAGAATGGCCCTCTTGCATTAATACAACACCAATACTCCCCTCCAATAACATTTGTTTCCATAATAAACAGCTTCTTAAGATCAGACAATTGTAACATAGGGAAACTAATAAGTGCATATTTGAGTTTTTCAAATGCCAATGTTGATTTTTTATACCAGATGAACCCCTCCTTACCCAATAGGCCAGTCAGTGGCTTACTAGTCCACCCATAGTGCTGAATGAACCTTTTGTAGTAGCCTATAAGCCCAAGGAATCCCCTCAATTCCTTTAAAGTAATAGGAATAGGCTACTTCTTCACCACCTCTACCATGCTTGGATCAATTCCCACTTAACCAATTACCAATGATGTAGCCTAAATACTCAACCTGAACTTGACCAAAATTGCATTTGCTCCTTTTAGCCACCAATTTGTTTTCTTTTAGCAGCTCAAATACCTCCTTCAAATGCTTAAAATAATCACCCATACCGTCACTATACACCATTATGTCATTAAAGAAAACCAACACATTTTTCCTAAAAAGTTTCCTTAATATGTGATTCATCAAGCTTTGAAAAGTTGATGGGGTATTTGTCAGCCTAAAAGGTATCATTAGGAATTCATAGTGGCCTTCATGTGTGCAAAATGTAGTTTTATGTACATCATCCTCATGCATTCTAATTTGATGATACCCTGAAGTAAAATCAAGTTTAGAGAACATAGTAGCCTTGTATAATTCATCAAATAACTCCTCTACTACTGGAGTTGGAAATATGTCTTTAACAATCTTTTTATTAAGCTCTTTGAAGTTAATACACATCCTCCAAGAGTTATCCTTCTTTTTCACCAAAAGAACAGGTGAAGAGTACGAACTAGTGCTTTGCCTTATAGCCCCATTATCAAGCAGCTCACCTGTGACCTTCTCAATTATATCCTTTTGCATAGGAGAATACCTATAGGGTCTTAAATTCACAGGAGGGGTACCATCCAACAAAGGAATTCTATGAGCATGAGTCCTTGGTGGAGGCATTCCTACTACTTATTGGGAAAGGAATTTGTATTCTTTAAGGAGTGGCTGTAATTCATCAGGGACTATAGGTTCAGTTTTATCTTTATCCACTATTTCTAACTAACCTAGATAAACAGTAGGACTGTAGGTCAGTAACTTAAAATTCCTTGATTACAAATTAGCTTAAAAACTGAACTAGTCTCTCCTCTGAGTAAAATCTCTTTTCCATCTCTCCAAATTTTCATTGTCATAACATAGAGATCCCACTCTACTATTCCTAAACATGCCAACCATTTGAATCCCAATATTGCATCACAATCTCCAATTTGCATGACATGAAAATCAGCTTGACATTCCATTCCTTGTACCTCCCATGTTAAACCATCGTACATGTGCCTGCAAAAAATCTTATTTCCATTAGCAATTGTGAATGCCAATGGAGAAATTGGCCTAAGTTTGCATCCCAACTTCTTCGCTGTCTTCAAGTCAATTACATTAAAAGTACAGCAAGTATCCACCATTATGTGTAGTTTCATTTTTTTACAGATTCCAATCACTCTCATTGATTGAATCCCTTCCATTTGGTAGACTTCCATAGCATGTAAAGAAATGAAAAGCCCTTCCTCTTCTATCTTCTTCTCAAGGGCTTCATTGTTATCAATACCAAGGTCTTCCCCCATTTCCTCAACTTCCTGATAGTCAATTATCAAGTGTAAGTATTTCTTTGTGCATTGATGTCCATATGAATACCTCTCTTCACACCAAAAGTATTGATTCTTGGCTCTTAAGCCTTCTATTTGTAGGTAAAGTTTGGTTTTCCTTAAGTGACATCTTATTTTCTATTGTTATGAAAAACTAGTTGCTTAGTTGCAGGTGTTGGTTGTAATGTAGATTTGTGGAAATAACTCGCACTACTTGTGCCAGGATTCAAGTAAGGTTTAGGAATTAAAACCTTACCGGATCTTTGTGAGCTCACATAAGCATCTTGGATTCTTGATAGCGCATAGGCCTGCTGTAAAGTGTTTTGTTACTGCATCAACACAAGAAAACTGATTTCATTAAGTCTTCTTCACTTAGCTCCACCTTGTAAGCTTTAAAGTCAAAAGCTTTAAGATATTCACTAAGTGATCCTGTTTAGTTCAATCTCTTCAATTCTACCAAAGAATTTGAGTAAATCCTCTGACCAAACCTTTTTTTAATCAACAATAAGTACTCACACCAGTAAGGCTCATTATTTCTTCCTCTACTCTTCATCAATGTCTGGTGCCACTCGAGTGCTCTTCTTGATAGATGAATAGAGGCTAACTTGACTTTGGCTTCATTTAGAGTTTAATCCATCTCAAAAATACCTCTCACAATGGTAGATCCAACCTTCCATATCATCTCCATTAAACCTTGGAAACTTGATCTTAGTAAATTGAGAAGAAAACTAGTATTCTACGTTATTTTCTAGAATTTGAGAGATATTAGACCTATCTTTGCGATGTTGAGAGTCAAACATAGCTTCTGAAACTATCTTTCTCATTTGTTCAAGCAAAAATGTTTGTGAAGTAGAGAATTGCTCTTGGAGGTGATCTTGCCTAGCTGAAACCAACTCCATTATCTCCTTCGTTCGCCTATTTTGCTCTGAAATCCATCCTTTAACAACACTTCTTAAATCTTCCACATCTTTTTTGGCATCTTGAGCTCTTGTATTCTTAGCTACCATCTTAAGATGAATTCAAGAAGCTATATTCCATCGAAAAGTAACCACTCTGATACCAATGATGTGTGCTAAAAATCTATAACTGATTAGTGAGAGAAACTAGAGAGAGAAGATGAAATTCCGTTATTCATTCGATGCCTTCACAAGTGCAAATTGCAGAGCTTTATAGCTTGATTACAAGAAGAAGAACAAGAAGGGAGTCAAAACGACTTCTCTTAAAATTAGAAAATGGTAAAAGACTATACTTAGGCTTAAACGCCACGTTTCATTAACTTGGTACATTTAACTAGAAAAACAACAAGACATGTGGTAGCTTAAATGAACCCCCATGGGTTTATTCAATTGCAACGGTTAGTTCTCAAGCGGATAAATCCTCTTTGCAACAATCTCACCTCTCTCAATGCTTTCGCCATTTAAGATCAAGATTTAAGTAAACTAAATACTCTCTAAATCTATAATTTTTTTATTCTTTTTGCACCTCAGTGTTTAATTTCTACATAACACTCATTTACTCTGAATTGAAACAGCAATCCTAATCTTACATCCGTCTTATCAATGTAAATAAGTTGTGTGTTGAGGTTGGATGTTATGAAGAGTAACAATGCTGAGGTTTCAAGTGGAAAAGCTTTTCTTTGAGGTAAAACAAAATCATGTTTACATTTGCTCTTTCTCTATGAGCCTTGCTCATATTTCTTTATAATATCGATTATGAATTTGAATTTTTTTCATTATGAACTAGAATGAAATCACTATTTGGGTATCTTGCACATCTGTCATTTTGATAGTTTTGTATTTTGTATATTCATGGTTCTACTTTTTAATTCTCTTGTTTATTTTCAAAGTCATATTACAATTAATACCCAATTAAGTAAAAAAGCTTCGTTGAATGGGCATTCCAATCACAAATTATATCAATTAGATTCCACTTCTTTATATGAATATTTATTCCATGATTTTTCCATTATTTAGTGAATGCGATGAAGTCATTGCTTGATTGGGAGAAGGTATGTAGAGAATTTACAAAGAAGATAAAAAGAATTCAATCTAATGATGAACTTTCAACTAGTGACTCTGTTGAGGTAAAGAATAGGGAAGATTTTTCCAATAACTTTGAAAAGGCCAAAGGTCACAAATCTACATTGGAAGCTGCTATTGTGGAGGTGAGTGATCTTTTGTTATATTTTCTATTACGACGCGACAACAAGAATTATGAACATATGGAACTCTGTCTTTAGTTCAGTGCAATTACCCTTATATGATTCACTTCGTTGCAATTGTCGCTAAGGAAAATGAGGATGGCAAATTCCTAGTGAAAATGAGGATGCCATTTACTTATGTACTTCTATTATCGGTAACATTGACCCTTGTTGAATTGGTCTATGGGTTAAATATGGAGTTTTTGCAATGCACTAAAAATAATTTAGTGAAGTTCTGATTGCACGAGGAATATATGACTAACTCGCCTTCTGCATAAAATGCTATCATTTTTTTTATAGTTGAGAGTTATATATCATATTTCATTAGTTTCTGATGCATCTATTATCTTCATCATTTGAATATTTTGTACTTCTCTCTCTTCTCAGGCCCATTGTTTTCTCATTTGGCTTACTATCTAGCACTACTATACGATTATGTACATTTGCATTCGAGGTAAGTTCCTAGCTTGGCAATGTATATAGAAGTATAAATGTTACAAGCTCCTCTGGATCATTTATATAGCAATTTATTGAATTCTGAATATTATATACCAATGTCTAGTGCAATTGATCATATATTCTTATAGTAATCTTGAAGTTTATGAGTACCATTATTCCATTTCATGTGTTATTGTATGTATTTGATATTATGTTGTTACCATTGTGAAGCAAACATACTTTGAAACATTTCTCTGCTATTAATAATTTTGGCTTAGGCACTGTCCTAAGAGCTTAGATTTTATGTATTTGCCATGTAGTAACAAAAATCTATTAGTCTAGTTCTTATTTTTCTATACCTTGGCTTTTGTAATTTAGTTTGTTCAACTCTTATCAAGTTCTTGACTTATATTGCAAATATATTCTCTTTTTTCTGCTATAGATTCACTCAAACGGGCGAGAGAAATTTTATGGTAAGTTCCCTTTCTCAACTCTTTGCTCTTTTAGCGCTTGTTTTTGTCAAGTAGTAGGAGTTGGACTAGCCCAATGTGTTAACCCTATAGAAGCTAGAAGATTAATTTCCATTTTTTTTATTAATCTTGCCTCTACAGATTTTCCATTTGATGTTGAAAGAATATTTTGTTTCAATAATGAAACTTTTCCTTGAATGTTTTTCAATTTAATTTCTTAGATTATTGTTTACTTTAATTTGTCTTTCTTTACCATGCATTGTTGTTGTCTTGACTACATGACATGCTAAAGTTGTGCTTTCTGTTGCTTTTAGCCCTGATGGGTAGCAGTTGGCAAGTGGCTCAGGGGATACCGCTATTCGTATATGGGATCTTTATACTCAAACATCGATATTTACATGTACAGGTTTGGCTTCTAAGATGCATTTCCTCATTGTCGATATATTGTTTTTGGAAACATCTATGTTGAATGAACCCATGTTTGATTACCCAAAAAGGAAAATAGCCTACACTTCATGTCATCCTCTAAACTAAACATAAGATGAAACAAATGTTTTTTAATCATGACTTTGATGAATCTGAAGGCACATATTATGAATTATAATATTTAAATGAACCATTAGTTAGTTTATCTATAAGATCATTTATATTTGCTAATGAAGGTTCTTTGCCATGTCTAAGCATTTGATTGAACGCATCTGCTAAGTAGTTGATGTTGAAAAAGAGAATGAACTTTAATCTTTCTATACAAGTATCAGAGTTCATTCCGTGGTCATTTTTGTACTATGGGTTGGGATTAGCAGCTAAGTTCAATCTTATATAAATTTCTTTCACTGTTTATATTCACAATGAATTATTTTGGTTAAGACATAGCTAAACTATAGGGCTCCCTTCAATCTAATTTACGTAACTCTTAAATGAAATTTTAAAATTATTATTTTTTTAAAAAACTTAGAGCAATTAGGACGGTTCTCTCAAGAGAATCGTCCCTATTGCTCTTTACAAACGGTTCTCTTAAGAGACCCGTTTGGAATGCTCTTTATTTTGGATAGTTCTAAACCATCCACATTAGTTCATGATCAATCTTGTCATTTCTTGTGTGGACTATTCAAAACCATCCAAAAAAACTCAAAATAATCATCCAAAAAGCCTTTTATGTACTAGTGGCTCCAATTTAAAAAGGTTACGGATTCGTTGAATATGACTTGATTGCACCTTTTTCCATTAATGAGGTTTGGGTGAGCATTTGTGATTGTTTCGAGAATAAATCGTAGGGACCGGATGGATTCAACTTCTTCTTCTAGAAGCAGTTTTGAGATGATCTTAAGCTTGAAATCATGCATATTGTTCTTGAGTTTTTCGAAACATCAACCCTCCCAGCTTAAATTAAAACCCATTCACAGTGTTAATCCCTAAGGTCTTGGGTTCAATGGTTCATACCGATTTTAGGACTATTGCATTAATTCATGGTGTTTACAAAATAATTATGAAATTATAGGCATTGCGTTTGCAACCGATTCTCCCCCATGTAATCTCAGAGCATCAATTCGTATTTATAAAGGGTAGAAGTATTCATAAATGTTCCTTCATTGCTTCTGAAGTCATTAATTTTACATTCGCAGCGGTGATCATTTCTTGTGTTGAAACTCGACTTTCATAAGGCATTTGATTGCGTCTCTTGGAATTATATTGACGTTGTTTTGGTAAGTATGGGGTTCGATAGAAGATGGATTTCTTAGCTGTCCAATTGCAGAAAAAATTCGATAATATCCATTCTTATCAATGGTTCTTTGAGTGCACTGATCCATTTACACAAAGGGGTTAACCAAGGGAATCCTTTATCACCTTTTATTTTCGTCTTAGCTACGAAAGGGCTGAAATAATTAATTGATTAGAGCATAAGAGAGGGTTTGTCACCGGGTTTGAAATTGGATGAGTCTCAACCTGATATCTCTCTACTTCAATTCACAGGAGATACACTTTGCTTTATTCCTGTAAATGTAACTCTTGTCCAACCGTTTATTTTGAAATGCTTCGAGTTGATTTCTAAGCTCCGTATAAATTTTCACAAGAGCTCATTGCTTGGAATTAATTCTCCGAATTAGCTTTTGCATTCTTCTATCGCAAGTTTGGGATGTCGAATTGAAAAATTCCTGATAACATGCCTTGGAACACTTCTATGTATTAATTGCATGCCAGTAGCGAATTGGGAGCGTCTAATTGCTAAAATCAATAAAAGATTGGCGAATGGGAAAGGAAGCTGCCTTTCATACGTCGGATGGCTAGTACTAATCAAATCGGTACTTTCCTCACTCCTAATTTGTTGTCTATATTTAAATTGCTCGAATCAGTGAATGTGAAATGGACTCGCTTAGTGAAGAATTTTTTTTGCGAGGGGATTTTACCATAACCGAAATTTGTAAAGTAAGCTGGGCCACAATCCATTTACCAAAATGTCTTGGCGGTTTATACATTTGGGATTTTACTTTGGTAAATTGCAGCTTGCTTTTCAAGTGGCTTTAGCAGGTGAGACAAGTAAATCAAAGCACTCATTGGTTCATTTTTGGCATTGATAGATATGGATTTCAATCTTAGGAAGACATAGTGAAATCAGAACCCCTCTTGTTTTATCACTAATTTGGATGAATGTTGTCACTTTTTGGTATAGAAATAAACACTTTTGGGAATTTTTCATCTCTAATTTCCATGTAATGGTTGGTGACGGAAAACTAGCCTCCTTTTGGCATATAATTGGACATCGAATCAACCGTTGCAATCATTATTTCTGGACTTATTCGCCATTTGTAATAGGAAAAATTCAACGCTTTTGGTAGGTTGCGGTTTGTCTTTGGGGAGAGTGCTTTTGCAATACCGTTTTGAAAGAGAATTTAAGGATTTCTTTTAGAAACCGTTTCCTTCAACTACGGAGCTGGATTTCTTTATCGACACCGCACATATTCCAGCTCCCTTCCACTGTTTCTGATATCAATGAGAGCATGGGGTAGCCACGTTTCACTTTGGCTCGAAATCAATTCTTGTGAGATTTCGGCGAGTAAATATTGTTTTCGAATTTCTCATTTTGTGTTGAATACTACCATACACTGCATTGGCTTCAACCAGTGGTGGATTTTAATATCATCTGGAGCTCATGTCTTCTCCCAAAAATACGCTTCTTCAGCTGGTTGCTCTTTCATGATAAACTTCCAACTCGAGTTTTTCTAATTTCATGAGGGTGCAATTCAATTGTAGACACATCTTGCCTTTTATGTTCTGAGAATGACACAATAGATCATATTTTACTCTTATGTCGCTTGACCTTAAAGGTACGGTATGAGGTTCTTAGTTGGCTTGGAATTTATATGCTAATTCCCAACACGTGCGCTATTTAGGACATGTTTTAAAAGTTTGGGACCTCACTTTGATTTATCATCTCTTGGCTACTATAAAAGAGGAGAAACAAACTCATCCTCACATGAGAGCTCTCTTCGGACGACATCCTCCTTTTAAGTGTGCATTTATGTTGGTTTTTATTTAAATGTAATAGATGGCATTTATGTTTTTCGGTTTCGGATCTTTTTGTGAATTCAGGACTACTACTGTGTAACTAAGTTGAAATTCTCAACTTGGAAAATTGAAGTCATTTGATCATCAATAAAGGTTTGGGCGTATTGGAAAACTTGTTCACATGGGTGCCAAAACCTAATTAGGATGCTCATGGCTTGTTTTTCCGGCAATGATCTTTTCCCCTTAAAAAAATCAGAAACAATAACAACCCTAACCAAATGTGAATAAACATGAAACAAAACCAAATTTTAATATCCATTTCTCATATTATGAGTGACTTCTTACCAAAAATTGACTGGTAAAAAATTTACAACCAAACATTATGCTCTAACCTCTTACTCCTACATAATTTCATATGACTTAGATGGAGCTACGGTTTGAATCCACGTCTCCATATAGCATTTTGATCTTTCCTCCTAATCCATCCTCCGATTCTACCCTTCCATAACATTATGGGTCATCAAATTCCACAACTAAAATTCAAAAGGTAAAAATATATTAAATACAAAAGAAAAATACTGTGCCCACGAGAATATTTTGAAGAATTCTATGTTCTTGAACAATAATGTAGATGATAATATATTTAAATGAAAGTTCTAATTAGTTAATAATAATTTGCCAATTATATAAATGAGTCTACTTAAGCTTAATTCCACAATTTAACTAACAAAATATGGAATTATTACCATTTCCCTCTTTTTCTATCCTTTTTAGCTTCCTTCTTCTTACCTTTATGGTGCTAAGGTTATGGAAGAAACACAGACAAACCGCATTCCATCCTCCCGGACCATGGAAGTTTCCGATTATAGGAAACATTCTTCAATTATCTGGGGCACTGCCCCATTACCGGTTTTTAGAGTTGGCTAAAATATATGGACCAGTTATGAGCATCCAACTTGGAGAAGTTCCAACAGTTGTTATTTCTTCAGCCGAAGCAGCAAAAGAGGTCCTCAAAACGTACGATGACCACTTTCCAGAAAGGCCAATTCTCCTAGCAGGAAAATTGGTGTTCTATAATGGTCAAAATCTTTTGTTTTCACCCTATGGAGATCAATGGAAACAAATGAAGAAAATTTGCACGTCCGAGTTTCTAAGCGCAAGACGTGTTCAATCCTGTAGATCGGTGAGGGAAGAACAAGTTTTGAATTTTGTTGATTTCCTACGTTCAAAATCCGGATCTCCAGTTAATCTTACAAAGACCATAGTTGCTTTAATAAATAAGATCATGCTAATAACTTCGATAGGCGAGGAGTGCACAAATCAAGAAGCTGTTTTAAGAATTATTGAAGGTATGGGAGAAGGCGGGTCGGGTTTCATGGTAGCCGATGTATTTCCATCCATTAAAATTCTTCATTATTTGAGTGGAGATCAGGCAAGATTGAACAAGTTGCATCAAGAGGGTGATCAAATACTCGAACAAGTTATAAATGAACATAAAACCAACAAAAACCCTAAACCTAGTAGCTTTCTAGATGTTCTTTTGGACCTTCAGAAAAATGGAGAAGTACCTTTGACAAATGAAATCATCAAAGCAATCATTCTGGTTTGTATATACATGCTATGACTTTATTCGATCATTCGATAATTGGCATGTTCATATCAATAATGATGACATGTCAATTATTCAACAGTTATTTTCAAAAATTTCAGATAACTTTTTTGACTTGTCAACTTAACAATGGAAGTAAATTTTTGTGTATGTTGCAGGAAATGTTTAATGCTGGAAGCGAGACATCTGCTAAACTTATTGAGTGGACGATGGCAGAGTTGATTAGGGACTCGAAAGCAATGAGTAAAGCACAAGAAGAGGCGAACCGAGTCTTCGGTAAAGAGGGAAAAGTTGAGGAATCAAAATTTCAAGAATTGGAATACTTGAATTTAGTTATGAAAGAAACCTTGAGACTATATCCTGGCTCGGCTTTGTTAGTACGAGAATGTAGAGAAAAAACAAAAATAAATGGTTATGATATTTACCCAAAAACTAGAGTTATTATCAATGCGTGGGCTATCGGAAGAGATCCTAGCATGTGGACGAAACCTGAGAAGTTTGATCCAGAAAGATTTGAAAATAAATCAATTGATTACCGAGGTAAAAATTTTGAATACATTCCATTTGGTGCAGGAAAAAGAATGTGTCCAGCCATCACACTAGGTATAACTAATATGAAGATTATCCTCTCAAATTTGTTGTATCATTTCGAATGGAAACTTCCGGATAGTGTCACAATTGACACTCTTGACATGTCTGAACGCCTATTCGGTACCCTAAGAAGAAATACAGAGCTTGAATTGATTCCCATCCCTAAGGGGAAAAAAATGTGAGCTTCGTTTGATTTGCACTAGAATCATATTCTTTTAATAAGTGAAAGGGTTGAATTGAATTTGGGGTGTTTGTTTCTCCATTGTTTTCCTTTGAATACATTTTCTTTCAAATTCTAAGTGTATCACGTTATTATGTCATTGGGTATAGACAGTACTCTGTATTCTTTTTTTTTTTTTTGTTTTGTATTTAATATATGTAACAAATTGTATAATGTGCCTGTTAATTTTCTTTCACAATTAATGAAACATAACTTCAACTCATAACTTTTTATAATATTAATTGATCAAATGCGTCATTGGCTCTTTTATCTTTACCATTTTCATATACTGATCCACTGATCTTTGGAAATGATCTCGTAAATTCCTCATCTTTTAAAAATGATTTTGTAGCTCTTTGAACTTTCAAAAAGTGCATTACTTTGCTATCTGAATGTTACGTGTCAGCTTTTTATTCGAAAGAGAAAATCACACAAACTAGAAGCTGACACGTGGCATTCATGGATCTATAAGGTCGTATTTTAAAAGATGAGAGGATTACGAGAACCTTTCCAAAAATCAAGGGGAGAGTAGGTGGAGATAATGTCATATTAATTTGACATTTGTTTCTTAAATTGGTTATATACCCATTGAAATAATTTGGATTATGATGTGCAAGTAAAGTAAAGATGATGAT
>CATIWQ010678016.1:0-19963 GCA_949673415.1 Euphorbia schlechtendalii
CATAGAACATGGTTTGAACTAAATTACGTTTAATCCATAATTAAGGACTATCTTTTCTAGAAACTATGTTGATTTTTATTTTACATTTATTAACAAACTATAAACATTAAAAACTATTAATTATTTAGATAAACTTAAAAAACATACCCTGCAATTTCTCTCATTTCCAAAAACATGCATTGTTGTTTTTTTAAAAAAACATGTACTGTGGTTTTTTTTTCGTTAACAAAAGAGGAATTTCTTTCCATTTAAAAAAATAGTGTTAGAGGAGGTAATTTCAATCAATTTAACATTCATATAATTTAACCATATTATTTAATAATAATACATTGATAACATAGTCAATTATCGCTATGCGCGTGTCCGTCATAGTTTAGGCAACTAGTTGGATACAACCACCTGGATTTGCCAAGAAGACCAAGTGAATCTTATCTCAACGAGAGAACAAGGCAAAACGGATACTAGGCCGAGTCACTTTGTCCGCCTGTAAAGAATCTGGTAGCTAAGGAATAGAATTCAACTGAGATTCTATTTCCTAAGAGCTTTATCTACAATAAAGGCAGTTTTTCCTAATTATGACTCTCCTTGTAAAGGTTGCAAACTCTATCCTATTGAAGAGATAAGTATCTATTTAGGCAATAGTTCTATTTGGGATATAACTCCCTCTCCTGACTAATTAGGACTCGTGCAAAGCCTATAAAAGGACTCGAGATATGTATCTATTTGGGCAACAATTCTATTTGGGATATAACTCCCTCTCCTGACTAATTATGACTTATGCAAAGCTTGTAAAGGACCCCTTGGTTCACCATTCAAAGGTACATTATTCTTAACACTCAAAATCTCTGCCTCCTCTCTTAAATCTGATATAACGTAAGCGTTGGAGAGGTCGTGCCGGTCAATTGGGTAGTCTCACATAACAACCAATTTTGTTTTGTGGGTCCCTTCAACAACCTAGAAGAGGAGCTTTTGGAGAATCTCAGTTAGATGATTAGCGAGTAGAATCACATTCCATCACTAATTCTTCATTGGTGCAATGAACGTGGACTATTTTTTCTTACTTAGGTAAGAATCTCATTTCATTCAAAGAACATTCCATCGATTGGAAAATCCTTTGAACCGTTAGTGAATCATGTCCCACGCTAGGAATGGTGATGAAACTAACGCCTCAAAAGGGGAAATCATCAAATGGGAACATTTGTTCCTCTCATGAAACGAGTAACATCCAACATAGTTCCACCGTTCATGATGGTAAGGGGCCCCTTAAGCGGTGGACATTGAGAGGGTAACAACCCCCTCTTGAGCTTACATCAAAAGCACAACATAACCTTGGAAGAAAGGGAGGTATACAAAAGATCTTTGCTTAACACCTACTACACGTCGAGTATGATTATTGAGTATGATTAATGGAAACTTAAATAGAGTTGGATTAACAATTTCCAAGCGGGAGACAATTCTTGCGCATAATTTGATGGAAGATTTTGAAAAAGCTTCAATGGGAAATATGCCGCATCGATTTTACAACAAGTCGACGACCCCACCTGTCACCCCCAACATAAGTCTCATAAGCCCTCTAATTTCTGTGACACCCATTCTAACTATCTAGGTGGAAGATACAACCTAGCCGAACCTGGAAAGAGCTTCCATCGGCCAATGTACATAATTTTGACCACTCTAGGGGTTAGTAGCCACCGTGAAATACGGTAACATACCGGCTAGATACGTTGGGCTGACTTTGGCCATAATACAAAACCTGGGATCAAGCACACTGCCTGAGCCACCTATAAAAAGAAAAGGCTAAGAGGTCCATAGAAGTGGAGAGTGACGAAGAATATGATGATCCGGAATTTAAAAAGAAAGCTAAGAAGGTTTTTGCAAAGCTGACAGTTCCTTACCAAGAGGTGACCTCAAAGACCAATTTCTCGCCATTCAAAAGGAACATTCTTGAATAAATCCTACCTTAATAGGCCTTCTTTCCTACCTTTGAGAGATACTTGGGTAAAATATATATGAAGATGGAGATTATAGAAATAGAATGGAGATGGTTGAAGCAACAGAAGCATATATATGCATATATTTCTCTTCCACCCTTGGTGGGCCAGCTGCCATATGGTTTACATCGCTAGCACCCAATTCCATAGGATTCTAGGATCAACTGAGTATCACATTCTGTAAACATTTTTTGGGCCCTGCTCCAGCCGGATTGGTCACTAAAAGCTTGCACGAGATTATGCAAGGTCAATATGAAAGCATTCGTGATTACTACAATCGCTTCAATGAAGCTTTCTTAGAAGTGAGAGATCTAGATTTTAGCATTGACAAGGAGGACAAGGAGGCTACCAAGATCGGGAGGAGGACCGCCCCAAACTCAACACATCCCTTAGCCAGATCTTTGTAGCAATAAAGAAAACTCCAGAAAAGAAAAATATCATGTTCCCTAAAACCCCAAAGGGAACGACACTAAGTAGAGATTTGAACAAGTATTATGAATATCACCGAGCCAAAGGCCGCCACGCAAATGATTGCGGGACGTTGGTTGATATTATGCATGATCTAATCAAGGCAAGTAAATCTAGACAATTTGTGAAAGAAATTACAAGGAAGCATGATAGAAAGAATGACAATGATGACAAGAAGGATTCTGAGGTGGACTGGAAGACCATCAGAACCAAAGGAGTTTTAATGGTGATTGCAAGCGAATAAGAGTTTGAATCACCCAAGAAAAAGAGTTAAAGTTTCCTCATAAAAATGACAAATGTGGACACCCATGCGGAGATCTTAAAGCCATACCGAAAGAATTCCCTGGTAGAAAAGCCACATGCAAATCCAATCATCGTGGAGGCGACGTTAGAAAATTTTATAGTAAGAAGAATCGTGTTGGATACAGGCAGCTATGAGCACAGGATTCTTTGTAACTCTCACGAAGCGATGATGAGAAGTATCCTGTTCTAGTGATACGCTTTGAGGTTACAAGATGTTCGGAGGAGATCCTTTGATCTTTTGGAAGCCAAAATTGTCCCAAAAACCATAAAAAAACGTTTAAAACAAAAAAAAATGAGAAAACCATTGAAATCCGCCCGTCTCGATCGAATCCGCCCCGGGTCAGTACCGGTCCGCAACCGGCCCCTTAAGGGGCCGGTATTGGCCTGCCCCAATGTGCAGATGTCGACTAGTCGGGCCAATCCTGACCTGGCAATTTGCCAGGTCAGATCGGTCTCGACCTTGTTTACGTGGCAAGGTCGGTCTCGACTGTCTTCTAAGCCACTAAAAAAGTATTTTTACCTTTATACCCTTAATTTAATTTTTACTTTCTAAAAAATACTCCTTAACCTACAACTATTTACCATTTTTACCAACTACTATAAAAGTCTAAAAATTATATTTTTTTAGGTTGGAAGTTTTATATTTTTAGGAAATTTTATAGAGAATTCTAGAAAGAGAAACTTTAGGAACTTTTGAGAAAAAGTTAGGAAAATCTCTACTTTCTTTTTCCTACGCTTTTTCTCCAAAAACTCCCCATTCCTTTCAGATTCAAGTTAGAAACTAGAAAATCTAACTCTCGGTTTTCCTTATTCCCCTAACCAAAAATTCTCTTTCCATCCTTTTTTCTCTACATGTTTACTTACCGCAATTATTTATTTATCACTTTCTCGCTTGTGATTACCTTCAATTACTCAAGATAAATCGAAAATGACTAGAAATAAATTGAAATACTTTATAGGTGGTTGCTTGTATGTAATTAAAACTCAAATAAAGATGAAGAAGGTAACTCATCCGGACCCAAATCTCTTTACTACGATGCGGTTTGGCTTAACGGATCTAGGTTGTACCGAATTTACCGGAAGAGCTGATCTTGGTGGTGACTTTGTAATGTAGGCAAGAGGTTTAAGCCTCACATCTTTACTTTTCCTTTCCTTATCTCTTTTTCAAAACTCCCATACCCCATGTCATGGGGTCGGTGCCTCGTAGTGACCGCGCGGGTCCTAAACATCATCCGCTCACAGTGGCAACTCCGCTCATGATTGTTCTTCATTTTAAACTTAAAGTTTAAAAGATTTTGATGAGTATTAAAAAGTCATTAAATGAGTTTATCCACCTCAAAAATATTTCATGAAAGCTTATGCATTAGATGGATTAACCTTAAGGTTAGGGTGCTAAATTTTCACTATGAAGCTACGAAAATCTCTTGTGACCTCATGGGGATCGAGGATACCTAGTGTGTTAATCACTTGTTGCCATATCGCCTATACCTCCCTCGTTCGCATCTATTTGGGGAGAGGCTTGGATTGTATCGTAGTGCTACAAGAACCTTCTACATCAGCAACCCTTGTGATAGAACTCATATAACATCGTCGTAGTAACTTCCCTTAGATATACCAAAATATCTCTATGTGCATTATGCAGGTTCGTTCCTTGACATCCTCGTGGTGTCAAGATGATCCAATCCTAGTTTTAGAAGTCGAACCCTTTATTCCACGGAGGTGTATGGTTGAAAGAATTATTATCATGCTTTATGTTTAATCACTTTTCCATCCATTTACATATGTAAATTAACATCTCACAACATGTATATAAGAATAATCATATTCTTTTATGAAGACACTAACACACACACACACACACATACTCATTCTTTTCATAACTAAGGTTTTAAAACACTCATGAAGTATCATGACATCACGAATAAACCCAAAACATTATAAAATACATCTTCGATATTTATTAACCTTAAACACGCTCGAGGCCGCATCACCTTGGGGAACATGCCAACATAACATATCCACTCATTTGTGATGCCCAATCAGCATCCGAACCTCCGCCCAATTGAGTCAAATACTCAATTCATTCATTTTCACCACATAGGTGATTTGAAATAAACACAAACATCAATTCATTAATTAATTAACATAACATAAGGGTATAACTGTTTTACCCAAAAATAAAGGTCCACGCACCCCAAGTTATCGTAACATGGGGTTGTTATAGTTGTTGGTCCGCTTTAACTTTAATAATCATGCAGAGGGGGGTGAATGCCATTATACTTGGTACTTTATAGATTTTAAAAATTGATTCCAAGTTATTTTTAGATGCATGCTGAGAGGAGTATGTTGAGTACTCTTTAGTTTAAAAATTGTAAATTACTCAGCTTTGCTAACTTAGTTAACCTTCAATTCTATTCCGAGTAATCTTACTTAGCTCAGTTTGGTTTTCAAGAAAATATATGAAATAGAGAGATGATGTATTGAGCACAAACACTTATAAAGGAAATACAAGAGTTAAGGAAAGTTTACACCTCAAATTTATCTTGGTTTTTCTCCGAGCCTATCTCCAGTCCTTTGATTCCTTTCCGAGCTTTAATTCACTAGTGATTCCTTTCCTTCAATAAGCGAAGAAGCCTTTACAGTGGGTAGACAACTTACATTAAGTACCCTCCTTTCTAGCTACCTCTTAATACTCAGTTTAGGTACCCTTGCTGAACTAATTCACAAATTTTTGAATGAAAGTTAACGAACTAAGGATTTCAACTTATAAAGGTTAGCTAGACTCTAAGCTACTTATTTCTCTCTACAAATAGATTAGAAACTGAGCATTTGCTTTAGATTGCTTGAATTTGGAATTTCTGAATGCTATGATTGCTTTAACAATATTTTAGCTCTTAAGAAATGTGAGGTGATTCACTGAGTTTGAACATCTACTTCAGTGTTCTATTTAAAGTTATAGATGTTAGAATTAGCCATTGGAAACTTCTTATCTTGACTTGTTCTTCAAAATCTCTTCTCTTTATAGCTTTTAAATCTTCCCGTTTGAAACAGATTCTAGGACGTTTAGAGATAATGATTTCGAACATTGAAGCATGAGATTAATTCATTAATCTTTGATGTATCAAAAACTCGTTTCTTCAAGTAAATTTGTTTGAGAGAGGAGCACGCGAGATGTAACGTAGAAGCTTGATATTTTGGTTGACTTGCTGAAGTGTAGAGTTGCGCAGAGACAATGAAAACGATGCATGTTAGAAGATGCCTTTTTTCCTTAGACACTTGTGAGGAATCTCCAACATACTATAGTGACACCTTTTGGAAGTGAGGGCCACAAGAATATCCATTTTGATTTCAGTGCTTTTTACCTGAAATGCATCAAGGGAATATTCTATCTTCATAGACAGCGTTAAGCTCACAAGTGTCTTTTTATTCTAAGTGTCTCAAAGAAATCAGCTTTTAATAAAATAAAAGCTACTTAGTACATCTAAGCTATATCAAATAAACTATGTAATACTCAGCCTCCCAAGCATTTCTTTCTCTAATCCATCACTTAATTAGAACTCAGTCAAACTGAGTTGTTTTCCCTTAAACACACTCAAGTAAAACTTGCCTAATTAAGACTCTATTTAGTACTTAATTAATTTCACTATTCTAATCAGTTTGCTATTTCCAAAATGTTTAATTATTGTGAAATACTATTAACTTGTGTTCAACAAACTCCCAAGTAATAGAAGAAATTTATTAAATAAATAGTTTATGGATATAGGAATACCTGATAAGTGATGTAAGACTCCCCCATGATGAGTGAACTCCTTGGTCAAAATAAACATCCTCGTACTTAGTGGATTTCCTTTAGTCAGCATCAGCTCCTCCATACTTGGAGAACTTTTCTTTAACTTGGGACTTTGTCTTACACAGCTTCTCCTTTAATTTGGTCTTGGTTAATTCCTACAATAGTTTATATGCAAAAATAATACAAATATATAACAAGTTAAGAAGCTCTTAACTTTGATAGAAACTTGTAACTTTTTCATTAATAATAAATTTAGTCTGTACACAGGAAGTGTCTTATAATAAATTTTACAGTTTCGCGCTATTACAAGAGTTCTTTTCTAAGTTCTATCTACGGTTCTTTGGGTCACATTGATAAGATTGATGCTGAGAAGATAAGCCTCTGCCTCTTGAATGTTGTTGATGTTGTTGTTGTTGCTGATGCTTTGAAGAATGTTACGGTCTTGGATGAATTTGAGCTTTATGTTGTTGGGCTGCCTTGCGAGCATCTTCACTTACTTTATCCCCCTTTGATATTTATTCTGTCATAATTTGGTTGAGACATGTATTGAAGGAGTCGATTGCATTTTGAAAATCCTTTTATTTTAAAGGATGGCTGGTGATATCTCTTGCTCTAGCTTGTCTTTTCCTTTGGCTAGAGAACTTCTTGATCATTCAGCTCTTGTAGCAACAAATGATTACATCTAGTGAGATGAGCAATTTGGTCAAATCCTTGGCTAGCAAACTGTTGAAAGCACTGCTAAATACCTCTGAAATCAGCTGTAGATAAAGCTATTTTCAATTTAGCTTCCATCTCAAAGATACTTGGACACATCAGATGACTTTTTTTTGTAAGCTATCATGTGCATCATGTGTTATAGTAGTCACCAAGTGTTGTACATTCTTTTAAAGTTCATGGATACGATATTTTAGGGCATTGAGCTTCTTGTGCATAGTGAGACCATTATTGGGGTCGATCAACTCAGTAGACTTAGGAAATATCTTACCCATAACATCGATCAAAGCCTTTTGAGTATCCTTCATAGAATTTTCATTGTTGGCCTTGATAATAGTGCAAGATGAGTTTAATTTGTTATTTAGCACATCCATGTTCAACACAAGCTTGTCCATCTTCTTGATAGCATCATCCACCGTCCTTACAATTCTATCAACCTTCTTGTCATAAGCGATCATTAGCTTTGACATCTTCTCCATCATAGTGAACATGATGTGTCCAATATCCTTATTTATATCCAGCTACATTGACAGTTCATTTATCTTGTTTTTTGTATTGGTCTTTATTTTGGCATGCTCTTCATCAAACTTGTGAAACTACATAGTCTGTGTTACCAATGTAACATTAAAACTACTAAGCTATTCTGAGGCAACATCTATACTACTCTTCACCTTATTTGCTACTGCATTTGTAATGACATTTGAGGTTAGAATAGAAGTTACAACTGCATTGAGATAAGTTGTAGATTCAGTCAGTCTAGTTAGGATTGAAGCCTCTTTTCCACAAGGCTCTTGGTGCTCTCCTTCACCAAATGATTTTGATAGCAAAGAAGCTCCTATGAATCTTCTCAAACTCTTCAAAATAGATAAACTTTGAGGGAATACTTGAGTGCTCATCAAATTTTGGGATCTTATCCTTCTTCTTTGTGGATAACTTTATCAATTCTTACAACACTAGCACTTGGCTTACTACGCCATCCAATTCATCATTAGTTTTGAGAGCTAGAAATTTTTTCCTTGCTAGCTCTCTAATTTGAGCCAAGATGGTTGAATCAGCCAAGTCCTCTTGGTTAGGCATTGATGCTAAATGGAGTTGCTTCCTCAAATATAAAATTACCGTGGCAACTTCATCACTTTCTTTTCCTTGTGGAGCGTAGTTCTTAGCATTAGGAACTTCTCTAATCTAAGAGATTAGAGGGGTTGTGGATGGTTGTGAAGAAAGGTTGGGTGTAGAAGAAGTTGTTTGTACAAATGTTTTTGAAGGAATTGGAGTTGGTTTAGATTTTATAGGAGAAAGAATGAGAGATGTTTGAATTTGTAGAGGTGGTGAAGAAGGGTTGGTCTTTTCTTGAGAAGTAGCCGAAGAAGAAGTATGGATGGGGGAATTCATAGAAGAAGTATTAACAGGAGGAGAGGAAGGAATTTTAGGATTTACAAAAGAAATGGGTTCAAAATTTTCGAAAGAATTTGGGGAAGGTATATATGGTACCTGTTGGTTGGCTGATTAACCCAAGGATGGGTCAGCCTCAGGTAACTCAATCCGAGTAGGAAGTGACTCAATTTGCTGAGTGAAATTAGGGGTTTGGATGTTTTCACTAGGAAGATTAGATTCTTCCTGATTAATGACCTCCATGTCATCATCATCCTTTCTACTCACAATTTGAACATCCCTTTTAAGGGAGAACTATGATAGATTTCTTCCTTTGCACTCCTTTAGCTTGGAGATAACTTTCTCCACTTCCTCAGTAGTGCTAGGATTGATAGTTTCTTTGTCCTCTTTGGCCTTTTTCGAGCTCTACTAAGTTGTTACTTCCCTTGATTGCTCAAACTTTCTCTTCTTTTCTAGCAATTATTTACTCAGCTCCCTGGCAGACATGCCTTGAATTTTCTCCATAACTTCCAGAGGAGGAGGAGGTAGGGATGACTTGGTTAGTGCAGCCTCTTCTTCTTCTTGCCTCAACTTCGCCTCAGCTTCCCTTTGAGTGTGAGTTTTCAAGTTCAACTTCTTCTTGGCCTGATTTTAGGTTTGGGCAGGCGCATCTCCTGCCCTTGATTTTGCTGGACTGGCTCTTAATCTTGAGTAATCGCCTTAGCTCTTGGACTAGTTGGAGCAGAGGCGGTAGATGTTTGTACAAGCTGATTTGATTAAGGTACTTCATCAATAGTCCCCTCGCTTGTAACCTCATAATAAATAACAAACTCATACTCATCTTCCTTGAGAACGTTCTTAGGAAACACGGAAGGCACCACCTTAGGCTTCTTCATCTTGACATCTTGGGCTTTGGTGTACCTTGTGTTAACTTGGTTACATTTCAATTTCTTGAAGTTCTAGAAATCCAAGCTATTCTTCAATGGGGATAGTGGTCTCTCCACTTTTGCCTAACACCTTGGTGATGTTCATCCTTACTGCCTTTGTGATAGCAGTGATAAAGTAGCCATAGTGATAAAGGGTAGTTACTTTGGTGAGATGATGTAAAATCATCACAGGCTAATTGAACTACTTTCCCTCCTCCATATGGTACACAATACACCGCTCAAAATTGGTGTAGATGTTGAGAGATCCTATCTTGGGCATTAAGAATTTGATTAGCAGCTCATGGTAAGCTCTCATCTTCCATGCCATCCCTGATGCTAAGAGTTCTCAAGATCCATAATCCTTTGGGAATTCTCAATCTTCCGGCATTAACATTTATTTCTCATCTCCATTTGTCTTCAGCATAGTACCCTTCAATGGCAATTGTAAAATACTGGCAACCAGCTTAACAGAAATCAAATAAAAAGTCTTCTTAATCTCTATTATCAGCACATCAGTAAACCCTTCAATAGTATAGAGGTTGGAGTAGAACTTCCTTATTAACTCTTTGATAGCTGGCCCATCCAGGAGAAGGAACTAGCTCAAAATTTGCTGTTTGATAACCCTATGGATGGTCTTGTTCTTCAACAAGCCATCATAATCCACTTCGAAGATGGGACCAAAATCATGGTATGCTCCCAATTGACCTTTGTGAAAGTTATTCCATGGGGAAAAATCACCTTCTTAGTTGTGCCATCGATGTGAACAAACATGTTTCTTTTGGATTGGCCTTGTAGGATGAGAGTAGATTTCCTTAGGTTTTGAGAAGACACCATTGCAGAATAGGTTTTAAGAGAAGGAAGTTAAAGTTCTAGAAATAACTTTCTCTCTCCAGCAAGCTCTTCCTTATATAGCCTCTCTTTCTACAATACAACACGTGGCGCTCTCATAGGCTAAGATCAAGTTTAAATGGTGAGATTGAACAAGGATTTAACTAACTTAGTTAATCGGTGTAGTTTTAGTTTTAGACAATTCCAATCCAAACGCCCATTCAATAAAGTAGCTTTTGAGATTTTAATCGGGAAAACCAAACTAATAGCGTTACATTCAAAATTAAATGGGGTTAAATACATGTAACCTCATTCCATTGATTTAAGATTAGATTTTCAACACTTAGCCAATTTTCTGGGATTTTCTTCACATTGGGTTCGTTATTCCACTTAGCTATCTGAGTGTAATGATTTGCTCCTTTGCTAATGGTTTGGTGAATATATCAGCTTGCTATTCCTTTGAAGGAACATACTCCAGTTTGACATCTCCCCTTAGCACATGATCTCTTATGAAGTGATGTCTAATATCGACATGCTTCATCCTACCATGTTGAACTGGATTCTCGGATAGGTCAATTACGCTCTTGTTATCAGACATAACTTCGAGGCATTTAAACTTTATACCATAATCCTCTAGTTGTTACTTAATCCATAGCAATTGTGCTACATAACTTCCTGTTGCCATGTACTCAACTTTTGCTGTACTTAGTGCAATAAAAGTTTTCTTTTTCTTGTACCATGAGACAAGTCATTCTCTAAGAAAATGGAATCCTCTAGTGGTGCTAGTTCTGTCACACTTGTCTCTTCTATAGTCTACATCTATGTATCCTCTAGGAGTGAAATCTAAGTTGTTGGGATACCACAAACCTGCATTAATAGAACCTTGAAAGTACCAGAGAATTCTCTTAATAGTTGCTAAGTGAGATTCTTTGGGGTCTGCTTGATAAAACGCGCAATAGCATACATAGTATTGAATATCAGGCCTACTAGCTGTTAAGTAAAGGAGAGAACCAATAATACCTCCGTAGAACTTACTATCTACAAGCTTACTAGCTTCATCCTTACTTAAGATTGTGTTAGTGTCTATGAGATTCGACACTGGCTTTGAATTCTCCATATAATACTTCTTTAGGAATTCTTCGGTATATTTTTCTTGGTTAATGAAGGTTCAATCTCCACTTTGTTTGATCTACAGTCCGAGGAAAAAGTTGAGTTCTCCCATCATTGACATTTTAAAGTGGTTCTTCATCTACTTACTGAACTCCTTGCAAAGCTTCTCATTAGTTACTCCAAATATGAGGCCATCCACATAGATTTGGACTAGCAACACATTTTCTTTTCTTTGCTTGATAAACAAAGTTGTATCTACTTTTCCTCTTTCATAGCCTTTGCTGAGTAGAAAGTTGGTCAGCCTTTCATACCAAGCACTAGATGCTTGATTCAATCCGTAAAGAACTTTCTTCAGTTTAAAGACATGCTTAGGATTCTTCGTATCTTCAAAGCCTAGGAGCTGGCGCACATAAACCTCCTCTTGAATGAAGCCATTTAGGTACACACTCTTGACATCCATTTGAAATAGTTTGATATTCATGTGGGATGTAAAAACACAAAGGATCCTAATTATTTCAAAAGAAGGTATAGGTGCATAGGTCTCATCACAATCGATCCCTTCTTGCTGGTTGTAGCCTTGAGCAACAAGCCTTGCCTTGTTTATGACAATAATGCCATCTTCATCAAGCTTTTCTTGAAAACCCATTTGATGTCGATGATTGATTTCCCTTTGGGCTTAGGAACTAGATCCCAAACATCATTGCATTTGAATTAATCCAATTCCTCTTGCATAGCGATCATCCAATAGTCATCTCCTTCTGCATCTTTAAACTTCTTGGGTTTAATCAATGAGTTGATTGCTGGATGGTTCATCATCCTATTGAGCTGACCTTGCATCATTACTATGTTATGAACATCGTCTACAATACTTTCATTTAGGTGATTGCGATGAGTTATAATCTCCCTTGGAAGACTCAGATCTACAATGGGAGTCTCTACACTGGATTGTTGCTGCTGAGGTTGATCTTCTTCTTCATTAAAGTTGATTAAGATATCTTCATCCACTTTAACTTCCTCAATTTCTGGCTCTTGTGCTGGGTTAGGAAGCACAGAGAGTAGCATGCTAAGTTGATTTTCTGGTTGGATTACTCCTTCATCTTCATCAGATGGACATCTATTTGCATTGTTAGTTTCATTGAAATCTACATGCATAGCCTCCTCTAATAAACGGGTTCTCTTGACATATATTTTATATGCCCTGCTATTGGTCGAGTAACCCAAAAATGATTCCTTCATCAATCATTGAATTAAATTTACCTAGCTACTCCTTGGTATTTAGGTTAAAATACCTACAACCAAATTATCTTAGATGACCAATCTTAGGCTTGCGCCCTCGCCAAACCTCAAAGGGTGTTTTCTCTAGAATTGGGCGAATTAAAACCCAATTCAAGATATAACAAATTCTCCCTAAAAGTACTTTGGTAGATTGTTATCACTTAGGATGGATTGAGCCATTCCAATTATGGTTCTGTTCTTCCTTTCTACAACCCCATTTTGTTAAGGAGTATAAGGAGTAGAAAAGTTGTGGTCAATTCCACGCGCTGAATAGAATTCTTTGAAATGTATGTTCTCAAATTCAAGACCATAATCACTTTAAATTCTACCGAGTTTAATTCCTATTTCATTCATAATCCGATTACTGAGTTTGACAAAAGGCTCAAAGGTTTCATCTTTGCTACTCAACAAGACTACCCATGTGAATGTCATGAAGTCCTCAACTACCACCAAGGAAAAAATTTTCCACCCATGCTCATAGCTTAAACAGGAGCAAAAAGATCCAGGTGGAGGAGCTCCAACGGTCTCTTAGTTACTACATTATTAATTAATCTAAATTACTCTTTAACCTGCTTACCAAGTTGACAAGCAGAGCAAAGCCTATCTTTCTCAAAGCTAAAACCAGGTAAACCACAACTAGTTTCTTTTTAGCCAATTTGGACAAAAAGTTCATAAATATATGACTCAAGATTTTGTGCCAAAGCCACAATTCATCCTCCTTAGATATGAGATAAACATAAGTGGAGCTCGTGGGGTAAATCAATCATATACACATTATTTATTCTATGAGGAAAGAGAATAGTTGAGTTAGTCTTACAGTTAATAATTGAGTGACCTGGTGAGTCAAATGTAACCTTCCTGCCTTTGTCACAAAGCTGGGCTACACTTAGCAGATTTAACTTGAGTCCTTTGACTAGAGACACCTCTTCGATTGAAGAAGAAACACCAACTGTGCCACATCCAATAATCTTTCCTTTTTGGTTGTCTCCAAAGTTGAAACTCCCATTTCTTTTGTGCTCCAAAGAGATAATTGGCTTTCATCTCCTGTTATATGCCTCGAGCACCCGCTATCTAAATACCACATTCCAGTGTCATCAATGGATTTCAAGCTCACCTACAAAATAGTTACGTTTTTTTATGTACCCATGCTTTTGAGCTGGGTCCTCCTTTATTAGCAATGCTTAGGTTACTTCAGTCGTACTCGTTATAATAACCATATTTATGCCTACACATTATCGTGGAATGTTAAGCCTTCCTATGAAAACCACAAACCGCTTTTGGTTTAGGTTGGCTCGCTTTCTTCTTTGAAGGGGATTTCTTCCCCTTGTTAGAATTGCGAGTTTGATTACTCGGAGGTGGACTATTGGCTGGAGGAGGAACTCGTTCCTTCTTTAAAGCTGCTATCTCAATATTCAACTCATATAACTACTTAGTGAGGTTGCTATTATGACATTCATGATACTCAACTTTTTCTTGAAGAAAGCGGATATCAAGAGATAAGGAAGTAATTGTGTCTTCCTGATCTTCACTTCTCCTCACTAGCTCTTTGGTGTTTTTACTAGACTTATTAGTTAGTTTCATAACATCAAAGTGTACATGAGCGAACTTTTCTATGGACAAAGGTATTTCAAGATGCACCTTAGTTTGGAGATTTTTCCCTTTGTTCTGCTCAGCTCCGGAGTCAGCAACGAATTGATTGCCTCTTGAGGCGAATGCTGAGCTCTCACCCTTCTCATTCTCAATCGCCATCAAGTAAAGGTTAGCAGAGATGGTTGCCTATTCATCGGATGATGAAGATTCTTCAAAGTCGCTTCATGTGGCAACAAGTGCTTCATTTTTCCGCCCAAACTTCTTCTTGAATTTATCCTTCTTTGATCTAGGATAGGACGATTGGATGTGACCCTTCTCACCACAACCAAAACATTTTATCTTTGTTATGCTCCTTCTTGGGTCCTTCCACAACTCCACGTCGGTGCTGAGTTAGCTTGCTTTTGCTGGGAAACTTCCTCTTGTTGAATTTCTCATCCTTCTCATAAAGCGCTTGAATCTCCTTATAAGAAGCGCCATTTGCTCATCTGAATCATCACTGATAGATTTTTCAGATGAGTCAACCTTAAGGATGATGTCTCTTCCCTCTTTCTCCTTACCTTTACTCCTTTTGGATTCATCATTATATTTCCTCAAGGAATTTCCTGATTCAGTAAGGTGCCTATCAACTCATTATAGTTGTAGGTCTTCAAATCATAAGCTTCTTTGATTGCGCTATGTTAGTCTGAGGTAGGTTAAATAACTAAGCAGAGGGAGGGGGTGAATGTAGTAACTTGGTGTTTTTTAAGATTTATAAAAATTCTTGCCAAGTTCGTTTTTAAATGTGTGCTGAGTAACTTTATGATGTGCGCTGGTCTAAAAACTATAAACTACTTAGCTTCGCTGAACTAGTTTATCTTCAATCTATGCAGAGTACTTTACTCATCTTGGATTGGTTTTTCAAGCAAGATTTATAATACAGAGAGAATGATGAATGAGCAAAGACACTATAGAGACAGTGAGAAATGATAGAACTTCAATATCAGAGATTTTATCATGGTTCGGCCTCGAGCCTACATCTAGTCCCCGAATTCCTTTCTGAGCTTTAATCCACTAGTATTTCTTTCCTACCTTAGGTGAAGAAGCCTTTACAATGGGTAGAAGAGATTACAAAAAGTACCTTCCTTTCTAACTACCACTCAATTTCAGATTAGGTAACCTTCATAAACGTCACTCATATTTAATTGAAAGTTTGCGAACTAAGGATTTCAACTTATAAAAATGTCAAATCCTTTTACAATATTAATCTAATTTTCTCTCTATTACAAATAGATGGAATGATTTGCGTTTGCTTTAAAATGCTTGAGTTGGAATTTCTGAATGCTGGGAACATTTCGATAGTATTTTAGCTCTTAAGAAATTTGAGGTGATTCATCAAATTTGAACGTCTGTTTAGGTCTTCTATTTATACTTGAAGTCTTGGTAGTAGCCATTGAAAACTTTTTATCCTGATTTAATCTTTAATTACTCTTCTCTTCACATCTTTTGAATTTATTAATTTGGAATAAATTCCATGACGTTTAGAGATAGAGAATTAGAACGTTGAGGTGTGAGATTAATCTGTTAATCTTGATGCGTCAAAAACTCGTTTACTCCCAGCAATTCATTCTTATAGAGAGGTGTGCAAGATGCAACATGGAAGCAGACAGAATGTTAAGAAGCTCTTAACTTGATAGAATAAACTTGTAATTTTTTCATTAAAAAAATAATGTAGTCAGTAACAAAAAGTATCCTATATAAGTGATTACAAATTAGCACTATTACATGTCTATTTCTATTCTAAAGCTATCTACAGGGATGCGACTGAGAAAAAGATGATTTGCTACCTTTTGGATAGAGCTGTTGATGTTGATGGTGCTATTACTATTATTGTTGATGTTGTTACTATTATTGAGGTTGAGGACGTAGAGATTTTTGCGAAAGTGAATCTCTACATTGCTGAGCCGTCCTCTGAGCATCTTCAACTACTTTCTCCCCCTTTGTTATCTGTCCCTTAACCATTTGTTCAAGGCACAGATTAAAGGAGCCGAGAGTAGACTGAAAGTCCTCTTGCTTTCCAATAATGGCTGGAGAGATCTCTTACTCTAGCTACTTCTTACCTTCCAACGTAAGGATGTCTTGATCATTAAGCTCTCGCAGAAGTAAATGGTGACACCAAGTGAGATGAGTAATTTGGTCAAAACCTTGGCAACCGAACTGTTGAAAGCACTCCAGGAGACCTTTAAAATCTGATGTAGAAAGAGCAAACTTCAGCTAAGCATCCATGTCAATGACTCGTGGGCGCACATTGTTCATAGACTTAGATGTGAACTCGATATCCCTTGCGTCATACATCCTAGTGGTTACCACTTGATCCACATTTAGTTGAATATCATGAAGATGATCCTTAAAGGCATTCAGTTTCTTGTGCACTAAGAGACCATTGTCCGGGTCAAGAGACTCAATAGGCTTAGGAAATAGCTTACCCATTTCTTTTTGGAGGGCTTTTTGTGCTTTCCTCACTGAGTCATCAGTATTGTCATTAATGAGCTTGTAGGATGAGTTAAGCTTTTCTCCAAGGGCATCAAGGTTCAGCATAGTTTTGTCCATTTTCTTTGCAACATCTTCAACTATCCTTATGACTCGATCAACTTTCTTGTCACAATGAATCAATAACTTGGACTTCTTCTCCATCACTTCGCACATGTTGTTCTCGAGATCCTTAGTACATCAATCTGCTTGGATAACTTGTTGATTTTATTTTCTGTGCTTGTCTTGATCTTGGCCTGCTCCTCGCTAAACTTGTCAAACTGCATGGTTTAAGTTGCCAAGGTGGCATTCAAACTACTCAACTGTTCCACAACAACGCCTATGCTCCCTTTCACTTTTCCTACCATTGCATTTACAATGATAGTAGAAGTTGGGATGGAAGAAATAGTTGCTTTGAGCTGAGTTGCAGAATCAGTCAACCCAGTAAGAATGAGCACCATCTTATCCACGGGGCTTTTAGCACTTTCCCTAGTAAGATGATTTCGAATGGTGAACAAACTCCCTTGAATCTTTTTCAAATTCTTCAAAATAAATGTATTCTAAAGGTATGCTGGAGTGTTAATTGAACTTAGGAAGCTTCGCCATTGATTTGGTGGACAAATCCGCTAATTCTTGTGATAGTAGCACTCGAATTACTACACCATCCAACTCAGCGTCAGTTTGGAGTGTTGGAAATTTCTTCCTAGCCAACTCTCATATCTGAGCAAGATGGCTGAATCAACCAAGTCCTCTTGAACTGGCTTGTTATTGGAGGGAGTTGCTTCATTGGCTATAAAATTTACCTTAGAAATTTCCTCACTTGCTTTTCCTTACTAAGTGGAGTTCTTAGCTTTAGGAACTTCCCTAATTAGAGGGATTAGAGGGGTAGAGGTATGTTTGGAAGAAAGAGTCGGTTCATATGTATTTTGTATAGTTTGAGAAGAAGTAGAGGTTAGTTTAGATTTTACAGGGGAAGGAATGATTGAAGTTTGAGTGTTTGGAGGTGGTGAAGAATGGGTGATCTTTTCTTGGGAATGAGATGGAGAGGAAGGGATGTGTACGGGGAAATTTACATGAGAAGGAGATTTAGACGGAGAATTTACAATGGAAGGAGGAATTTGTGAATTTACAGAAGAAGTTTGTTTAGGATTTACAGAGGGATTTTGAGAGGGATTTACAAAAGAAATGGGGGAAGGATTTTGAAGTACTTTTGGGTTTGCTAATGGACCCAAGGATGGGTCAGCCTTAGGTAACTCAGCTTGAGATGGAAGAGTCTAAGTTTTCTGAGTGTGAATGGGGCTAGGGACGTTTGAATTAGGAAGAGAATATTATTCCTAATTGATGACCTATATATCATCATCATCCTCTTCACTAGTCATAACTTGGACATTCTTACTTGAGCACGTTGTAGCAGATCTCTTGCATTGAGAGCCTCTTGCTTTGGTGATAACAACTTCCACTTCCTTGACAGCTCCTAGGCTGATGGTTTCAAGGTCTTCTTTGCTTTTCTTGGAGCTTCCTTGGATAACTATTTCACTAGCCTCTTCAAGTTTGCACTTCTTTTAGCGCAAGCCCTCTCCTTACTCTCTAACATCCTCCTCTTCTTCTTGCCTTTACTTCGCCTCACCTTCCTTCTGAGTACGAGTTTTCAATTTCATTTTGTTTCTAGGCCTGGCATGAGGTTAGGCAGGTGTATTTCCTACCCTTGCTTTTGTTGGGCTTTACCTAACCCTTTGAATCCCAGCTTTTTCCCGAGGAGAGGTGGGAGTAGAAGCTATTGAGATTTGATCCAATTGAGTAGATAAAGGAACATCATCTACCATTCCCTCGCTTGAGCCTTCAAAATCCACCACAAATGCATCCTCATCCTCCTTGGGTACATTTGTGGGGAACACAGTCGGTTCCACTCCAGCCTTCTTCATTTTTGCATCTTGAGCCTTGGGGTAGCGGGTGTGGATTTGCTTGTTCTTCAACTCGTTGAAGTGATTGAAGTCTAGGCTCTTCTTCAATGGAACCACTATCTCTCCCGGTCCATCAAGAAAGGATGAAATACCCATCCTCACAGCCTTCATGAGGGTAGTAATCGAGTACCCATAGTGGTAGACGGTAGTATCCTTGGTTAGGTGATGAAGAATCAACACCGACCAATTTAGTTGCTTAACCTCTACCACATGGTATACTACGCACCTCTCAAATTACATACAACTATTGAGTGAACCTGTTTTTGCATAATCATCTTAAATAGCAACTCATGGCAAGCTCTTGTGCTAGGTTGGGAAGCACGTTGAGTAGTATGCTGAGTCAATTTTCTTCCTAGTTTACTCCTTCATCTTCATCAGATGGTCATCTATCTGCATTGTCAGTTTCATCAAAATCTACATGCATAGACTCCTCTAATAAGCCGGTTCTCTTAACATATATTCTATATGCCTTACTATTAGTCGAGTAACCTAGAAAAATACCTTCATCAGCCTTTGGATCAAACTTTCCTAGCTGCTCCTTGGTGTTTAAAATGAAGCACCTACAGCTAAATGATATGAGATGACCAATCTTAGGCTTGCTCCCTCACCAAAGCTCATAGGGTGTCTTTTCAAAAATTGGGGGAATTAAAATCTGATTCAAGATATAATAGTCTGTGTTAACAACTTATCCCAAAAAGTACTTTGGTAGATTACTATCACTCACCATGGATCTAGCCATTTAAACAATGATTCTGTTCTTCCTTTTTACAACCCCATTTTGTTGATGAGTATAAGGAGCAAAAGAGTAGTGATCAATACCATGCGTTGAACATAATTCTTCGAAATGAAAGTTCTCCGATTCATATCCATGATCACTTCAAATTCTACTGATTTTAGTTCATCGATCATTCATTATCTGATTACTGAGTTTGACAAAAGACTCAAAGGTTTCATCTTTGATACTCAGCAAGACTACCCAAGTGAATCTTGTGAAGTCATCCACAACCACCAATGAGAATCTTTTTCCGCTCATGCTCATAGGTTAAACAAGACCAAATAGATCTAGATGGAGGAGCTCCAATAGTCTCTTAGTTATGACATTATTTATAGACCTAAATGACCTTTTAACTTACT
>CATIWQ010678174.1:0-32264 GCA_949673415.1 Euphorbia schlechtendalii
AGGCTTGCTTTAGTATACTTGTGGACCTTCAATCTTGAATAGACTATTAGACTTGCATTCGTTTATTTTTGTCTCCTAAATTAAGTTACAAATTCGATTCATGTATTCTGGTCATAAAAGCTAAATTTTTATTACTTGAAAATTTATACATTGTACTTCAAATATTGGTGATCTCACTTTCATTTCACGGCTACATAAAATTTAATGATATAGGTATATGCTAATATTCTCTAAACTGAATTTTCGAGTATGTTTGAAGTTTTTCTTCTGTACCATGGAACTCTCTTGTCACTATTTTGCGTGCATCAGCAATGACAGCAAGGCAAAGCCCAGCAAGAAACAGGTACGAAACGGGTCGTGCTAATACCAACCTATACCCTACCTATACCTTGGTATATAGAGCACCATTTCAACGTAAAGAAAAGTACACCTTATTGAAACCAGATTCAGTGGAAAACAGTAATCAAAATCACGAACAGCTTATTGCTAATACCAACCTATACCCTACCTATACCTTGGTATATAGAGCACCATTTCAACGTAAAGAAAAGTACACCTTCTTATTGAAACCAGATTCAGTGGAAAACAGTAATCAAAATCACGAACAGCTTATTGCTTGATAACGAGGATTATTTCGAATTTTCACATGCATTTATGCCACGGAAGTTTCCTCTCTTAACGCTCCCTTTAGTCGGTTTGCGATTGTAGTTTTCTCATCATTCTGCTTTCCAGGAAAGACCAATACTTCTTTTTCTGTTGCACTTTCTTCGTTTTCTCCAAGTGAAGGATGCGATCTTCCACTCCCCGAAACTAGGCCTCGGATGCTCGTTTTCAGTTCCTTGTCCTTCATCAGAGCCTCCAATGCCACGTGTACACCTGTACATCAAGGTACATATATTATACTCCTGGTACCGAAAGATTATCGTTTTAGGATTTTCATCAGCACCAGTAAAACACTTATTACTCTGTTAAAATTACTAATTTATCACTTTTACTTTATCGTAAAATTCTCTCTTTCCTTAATTGACACATGAGAATGACAAACAAAAGGTAAAATGAATTTTCTAACTAAAGCGACAATCTTTCGGCAACGGAGGTAGTACCATAAAAAACCGAAAAACGATGTACTTACGATATCTCCAGTAGTGCCGTGGATTTGTGGGATCGTTGATCGTCTCCTCTGTTGCAGGACGTGTCATGTACTCTTCTTTTAGTGCCAACAAATCCTGATCATTGAATGTGAACTCATTTATGATCTTTATAATACTTTGAATGATCTAGTTGTTGAATGCTAAGGATTCTACTTATGGGGGTGTTTGATTCGGTTTTTTGTACCTGGAGCGGGAATATTGCCCACATCGATGGAGCTTCAACGTGTTGCCTTAGAAAGAAACGTGCAATTTCGGGAGTGCATTTACTAGGCGGCATTGCATCGATCCCCACGAAAGTTTTGAAAAATTTGCATCTCCTTTCTTCGTCTTCTTCCCACCAAGCACGCAACGTGGAGCAGTCGTGGCACGATGGGGCACACACCTGAGGAACACAACCCAATCCCCAGACATTGATAACCAAACATATAAATAAATAGGGTAAAATGCAAAAAGATCCCCTTAACTTGACAACTTTTGCCAGATGCGAACTTTCAGAAGTTTCACTTATAACCCCTTGAGCTTGACCCTCAACGTCACCTGTCAGATTCTAGTTGGTTTGACGTTTCAAAAATGTCATTTTTTTGATTTTTCTCTCTTCAATCAGAAGTTGACACGTGGCATGAGGGGGCGAACATGTTCTTTTTCGCACAAAATTTAAGGGGCAAAGTTGAAATTTTAATAGTTCAGGGTGACTTCCGGCAAAAATAATTAAGTTTAGAGGGGGTCTTGATGCATTAGGCCTAAATAATAAAACGAAAAATGTAGCAAAATGCATCCGCTTTTGAATAATGCTCACTCTCACAAGCAAAGAGCTCATTCATCGCGTAGCAAAAACATTAGCACATAACTAATACACCCGCTAACAAAGTGAGTTGACCGAAAGAACAGTTTTTAACAAGACTGAAACTCACCGTCATGTAACTGTATTGAGAAGGAATGCCGAACTCCAGACCAGGTTCGCTAGGCATGCGTTGAATGCGTAATCCTATTAATCCCAATTCTTGCATAACCTGCACATAAGTTTTCGTCAACAAGTAAAAACCACATAAGCAAATATATTAAGGGCCTGTTTGGTCCTGCTTTTCAAGCTGCTGTCCCAATAAATTGCTCTCGAAAACTTTTTATAGAACTACATATTGACTTGTTTTTTTCCAAAATCAACCCCGCTGCTTATAAGGAAAAACTTGAAAATGGGGCTTTGCAGAAAAGCAGCCTGGGAAAGCACAGCCAAACTGGCCCCAAGTATAACACAAGGATCGAATGAATATACAGGATGAACACAAGCCGGAATGAGTCCCAAGTCTTCACCACAAGCTAGCATGTCTGAAGAATTTAAGAGGGCAGGTAAAGTTTTCATAGCATTTTTCCTCCAAAGGTCGTCTTGCCGATGGAAATAGTAATCGTAGTACAATCTCTTCAGAACATTTTTGCTGCAAGGAATGACAAATAGTAAAACAATGTATTTCTGAAAATCCAAGGAATCGAAAAGGACAAGTGTAAGAACAATGTATTTCTGAATTACCTATGATCATCCAAATCTTGAAAACTCGAAGTATCCTCGAGGTTGAAACGAGGATAGAAGCTTCTTGGGTCCTCTGGATCTCTAATAAGAACAATATTCTGCATATACAATTAAACAGTTTAAAAGCATTCAATTGTAATAATGAAAATGATTATCGAATTGCGGTATACAATCGTGTTACCTTCAAAAGATCGAATAGATCATTGCGTATCTTATCCTCACTATCCCACAAAACGGACTTCTCCGTAAATGTCTTCAAGTTGGATGCAATTTTTTTCTCCGTGTCACAGTCCTCCTTGAACTAAAGCACATTTTAGGAGAAAAAAAGTGAAAACTTTTTGATCTAATATTTATACACTTAAAGTAATAACAATATTAATTGGTAGCACACCTCATAACGGCCCTTCTGAAACTCATTCAGAAAATGCGAGGCAATAAGAGTCCACGAGGCTCCAAATTTTTCCTGAATTTTTAAAAAATATACAACAAAATCCGTCAAATGGCACAAGTAGATATTCCTTGAAAGAGTTTACAATACAGAAAACAAGGATAAACTGCTTTAACCTGCAAAAATTCCTGCTTTATATATGGACGGCTCAAACGATTAAAGTCCCAAATGCCCTTTCTTTCAAGTTCTTCCTACAAAAGCATCATTTTTTATGCTCATTGCTAAAAAGACAATGAAAAAGATAACTTTTTTACAGAAATGCAACTATACCTGACTGAGAGGAATAGATGGTCTGAACTTTCCAATTAGACCTGTCATAGCATGTTCTGGAAGTTCCCATATTCTGAAGAAGCCTAATATGTGGTCGATTCGGTATGCAGTGAAATATTTGGCCATCTGTTATAGCATTATCAAAAGGAAACAATTTCTTCAGGCTAAAAGAATTTAACTCAAACCAACTAATCACTTGTACAATGCAAAACCTGAGTTAAACGACCACGCCACCAAGCATAGTTGTCCTTTGACATTTCCTCCCAGTTATAAGTCGGAAAACCCCAATTTTGGCCGTTTTTGGCAAAGTAGTCTGGGGGGGCTCCAGTAGATGTGTTCATGCGAAATAAATTTGGATAAACCCAAGTATCGACACTGTTTCGGTCAACACCAATTGGTAGATCTCCTTTTAGTATCACGCCATTGTTTCTTGCATACTCTGCAGCTTGTGACAGCTGGAAATTGATAACAAACAAAGCCATTAAATAAAAAAGGGCATAAAATATCTTTTTGAGCCCTGTGGTATAATCAGTTTGCCCGTTTGGCCCTTCTGCTACGCATGTTACCCAATTGGACCCTGCGCTATTCAAATGGTTACCTTTTTGGTCCTTTTAGTATATATTTTATCTCATTATTTCATATTTTGCTAAAATAGTTTTTACCACACAAGGTCCGAAAAGTTAACTAATTGCATACCACAAGGACCAAATGAGTAACAAATGTATAGGACAAGGATCAAAAAAGTAATCATTTACATAACACAGGGACCAAATGGATAAAATTTATAGCAGAGGGACTAAATGGGCAAACATACTATATCACAGGGTCCAAAAGGTTCTATTTTCCATCAAAATACCAAGCAAAATAAATCTGCAAACATGTAATATGGAGCTGAACTGAACTTACTTGTGAATGTAAATGAAACTGGACATAATAGTGGAAGCAAATGATGTCATGGTGCAAGCTATCTTTTGAGACAAGTTTCTCAAGCTGCAAAAATTTGATTTACTGTTAGCGGTTCTGAGAAGAAAAGTAGAAAACTAAACAACTCCCTTCTTGAATGAAATAGATCGAACAAGAAGTACGTAAAGGAAAAAGATTTTCAACTACTTAAAAAAAAAGCAAACCTTCTCCTTGGAATAGTTAGAGAAGCGGCCCCATTGACTGTGATCGGATGTCTCAAAGAAGTCCCTCAAAAAACAGAACGCCGCATAGGGTTTTAGCCATTCCTATCATAGAACAGAAGGCAAGTCAGAACTACAGGCGTATAATAGAGAATAGAAAAAATTGGTATTTTTTTTAAATTTAGAAATAAAATTACATCAGACCTCATTCTCTGAGAAATATTGCTGAAAGGAACTGGAGTTAAGTATCGAATCCTTCTCCCGGGAAAATACTTTCTTGGCAATCGAAAGTTTAGTAGCTAAAGTAGCCTCGTAATCAACATCCTGCAAAAACTCCATATTTGAGTATATAAATACAATGCCTTCAATTTTCTGAGTAAAGTATTGTGAAGAAATTACCTTTCCATCCAGTCGCTCTTTAGCTTCCTGAATCTCTTTCTACAAGTAAAATAAATACGTAACAGAACATAAAGTTGGAGAAAAACATTACAAGGTACAGTTGAAAAAGAATATGCAATGTAGAAAACCGTGGAAAAAAAAACTATCTTCATGCATGCGTGTGAAATTACCTTGACGTCATCTGGAAGATTTGCTGATAGTGCCTGAACTCTCAAGTACAAAGGGTGTAACGCAAAAACAGATAGGGAACTGCATCGACAAGAAAATCAAAGACCAAAATGTTTCAAGTAATTTCACTTCAGTGCCTAAATAATAGGCAATTAATGGTAGCTTAATAAGCCACTGAATCATGGTGTTTTCCCATTGAAGTAAAACAGGTTTTTTATGGGCATAATGTATCAATAAGTACCCGAAGTTGTCCCGAAAAATCTATTGTCCCCGTAGTTTCTTCAAATTTCAAAAAGTGCACCAATTTGCTCCCTAGACGCCCTGTGCCAGCTTATAATTGAAGAGAAAATCAGAAAAACGGCATCTTTGAAAAGTCAAACCAACCAGACGATGACACATGGCGTTCAAGGGCAAAATGGTGCACTCTTTGAAGCTTAAGGGAGCTACGGGGTCACTTTGAAAGTTTAGGGGGCAGTAATGCATTTAGCCTTTTTTACATCCCATCTAAACTTCAAATTCAAAAGACTAGGATAGAGTTGTGTTGTTATACCTGTAAGGATATGAATCCCACCACATCCCATTCACAGATGTGTCATTAATAGGCAGAAGCTGAACTAAATGAAAACCCGATTCAACTGCCCAATCAACGAGCAGTTTCAGGTCAAGAAACTCGCCAACCCCGAGATCTTCTTCTGACCTCACAGAAAACATTGGAATCGCAACACCAGCACCTCGCCAAGGCATTTCCTAAGAAAACAATATTATTAGGTTAAAATAATAACTGATGAATTTCTCTGCATCAACACAAAAAAAAACGCTAACATAGAATCGAACTCCAAAACTCACTCGTAGCATGCCATCTGAAACAAAAATGTATTGCGGTGGATTTTTCGAAGATTCAATAGAGAGCTCGCGATTTTGACCCGTCTCCAAGGAAACATTTCCTGCCTTGTCATATTTGCAGTATCTATATGTAATCAATGTTAAGGAATAAATTTCCAAAACTCTTAAATTAGTGAGAATAAATTTCCAAAAGGATATTTTAATGGAAAGTCACTTCTCGAAATTTCAACATCTGCTTGCCAAACTGAGTCACCTGCATAGCTGAGTTTAAGTGCACCTTGAATCTTCCATTGGCCTAGTTTGGGAGCGCTGCCAATTACATAAACCTGCATGAATCGAATTTCATGAATAAAGTATTCGATGTTAACGAGAAATACGATAACGAATTCTTACACAAGTCTCTTTCTCGATGTTGGGGCAGCAAACCTTGAAATGCACAACAACTGCATCTATTACGTTGTACAATTAACAGGGAAAAAAGATAGGCAAATAGACACCAAGAACAACAGCTAACATAAAAAAAAACTTGAGAAGATGATAATACCTCCATTGTCGAAGGTAGTGTGAACTCCAAGAGGTTTTTCTATGTTCAGAATCCTACTTTTTTGAAAGATGACATCTTTGAAGGCACTTTTGAAAGGGATTGCATCACCGCCAGTCTGGAAAATAAAAAAATGGATATAAAATAAGAATGTCACAGCCACCAACAAACGAATCACTCATTTTATACGGAGTATAGGAAATTTTTGTTTATGGATAAAAGCTATAAGAGATGTGTCAAATAGCTATTTTAACAAAATTACCACAAATTACCACATACATGGTGTTCATATCATGTTCATGATTATAAATCAAAGTAAGAATCCATGTTTAAGCTGCCCAGCTCAATAAAACTAATAACTATAGCATAAGAAAAAAAAAAGCATCTTTGGAAACTATATGGCAGAATCAGAATGGCTAAAAGTTCAATTATAACTACTCAATGCATATTTCAATTCCCAAATAAAAAAAAAGACCGCCCAATACTACTGAAATTTATTTAATTATTGAATAACTAAATAATCAAGAAGGGTCCAAGACTATCTCTTTTTAATCAATCAGTTCTTTAATGGCATGATTGAAAAGGTGGGAACACAAAAGAAAGAAACTAAAAGTGAAGAAAATATATTGGGAAGTGCAGACTCCATAAAAACCTGGGAATCTCAGAAACAACAAATTTCAGATACCAATTATTCCATAGCAAAAGGTAGAAGAAACAAAAGCAACTAAAATAAAGCAGACAGAATACTTTAATCAAATAAAAAAACTAAACCTGCCAAAGATCATTCAGCTGAACAGTTTCTCCACCATTAATTCCCTCAGGAAGTAATATTTTCCGCTTCTTCCCCATTTCCCATCTCAGCACATTTTTCTCATCATCCACCACATAATAATTATACTCACAAGAAAATCCACGTGGAATAGAAACACTTCCATACCATATGAGTTCTTCCCCTTCATGAACAGGACTCAACAAAAGGCCCTTCTTCACACTCCATGAGCCCAAAATTGGTTCAGAGCCACAAACAAGCAATTTCTGACCCCATTGAGTGAAATACGGAATTCTAAAGCTCACATTTACAGATCTCACAGACTTCTCCCCAGTTAAAATTCCCAAAGTGTCCATCTCACAGACTACAAAGCAATTTCTCCTTACAACCTAACAAATCAAGTGTCATTAGTGTTAGTGTATGCACAATTGACACAAATTAGAATGGAAATCAGTACTTCTCAGATTGAAACAAACAAAAAATTGAGGAAGAATGAAGGAAAAGTTCAAATTAGAGAAGGAGAAATGACCTTTACTTGAGATAAATGGACTAATTTCTAGTAATGGAGAATGTGATGTTCATTGTATTACAAAAAGAGGAGAGAATAAGAAACAAAGGAATCTAAAACCGGGATTTGTTTGATAGTGAGAAAGGGGAGAAAGAGATTAGGAATTACAGAGATATTTATGGAGGAAAAGTGAGAAAGGGTTTCTTGAGGTCAGGGGAAAGATATTTTTGGGCATGAAAATGAAGCTAATGCACATAAAAATTGATTCTTTATAATTGAAAAGCCATAAAGGGTTGATATTTAGGCTCGTGAAAGGGAAAAGAAAGTGTCTTTTAGCTTAGATGACAATATTGGAAGAAGATGGAACTTTTTATATTTTTTAGTTTTTTTGCGGTGAACATTAAAAAAAACATGAAGATTCTAGCAGATCCTGAAAATCAGTGGCTAATGGTGATTACCTCTCCACGTTCATTATTTACTTATTAATTATTTGTTTATTTGTTCTTGCAATTGTTAATCTTTGTTTTGCTTATAATTTTGTTTCCGAAACATTCAATAGTCAAATACTTGGAATTGTTGTTTGACATCACCAAATTAAAAAGTTGTTATAGAAGCTACGAACTACGAACTCATAGCTATATTTTATTGAAATGTTGTGATCCCGGATTAGAATTATATGATACTCCCTCCGTCTACTAAATATTGTCGTTTTAACTAATTCACGATTTTTAAGATAACAACTAACCAAATGAGATGATTTACTAGTTTACTCTTTCATAAATGTCCTATTCAATTTTCAAGACTATTAATTTGTTCTATAAAAATAATTTGATCTATAATCTTCTCTTGTTAGAGATTAAAATATAATTATCTTGGAAGTTGAACAAATTAATAAGGGTAGGAATAGAAAACTTGGAAAAAAACATCATAAAAAATAGATAACGAAATCCCTGTAAAACGATAATATTTAATAGACAGAGGAGGGAGTATTATTCTCAATTGATGAAGTAATTTGATACACATGAATTCAATTTGTACCAACATTTAATAATTTTGAACCATAAAAAAGTACTGAATGGTTATATGCAATTAAAAGGAAACATCTATTTGTATCAAAAAAATCTTCCCAAGAAAAGTCATTCTAATAAATCAAAATAAATGTCCACTTAATATTACTAATTTTGTACTCACGTTATAATTATATAAAAATTTATATCATAGTAGCATTTTATAATTGATTTAGCCAATAAAAAATACAATCCCTCAATGAGAGCTTCCTTGAGTAAAAAAGAAACAAAGTTACACTAACTTCCCATGTTTTCATTCTACAACAGTAAATACTCCTGATTTTGAAAAACCGAAAATGCAAAAAAACTACAAAAACTAAGTAGAAAAACGTAACAAAACTTGAGAGGCATTTTACTTTATTACATAAACAGCAAACGAGTAGTGTAAGATTACTATAAAAGCCCCCTGAAGTTACTCTCCCAATTCACATAAATACCCCCAACAAATTTGCACAAACTCAAGTCTCCCCTTAAGTTCTACTTCTACTTCAACTGCTTTTCTTCAGATTTTCAGAAGAGATAACAGAGGCCGGCTACGAAAAACAATAAGCAAGTCTTGTTATCATCTCGGGCCCGCGTTTTTACCAGTTCCCCAACCCCCGGGAAAGGCTTCCTTGCCTGGCGAGTTTTGGACTTTAGCACCAGGGAAGCTGCCCCACTCGCTACTGTCCTTTGGACCCGAATCCCATCTCGAGTTATTATGATCGGAGTTGTTGCCTCTTCGACCAGGTCCTCGCCCACCGTATGGCCTTGGTATTCCACTCTGGTGACTACTATCTCGACTCCCCCCATTTCTGTACTCATTTCTGCCTGTGTAAAGTAATATTCGAAAACCGCTTAGAAAATATCCAAACTTCATATATACAAAGGCTGAAAGCATCAAGACCCCTTTAAACTTGACCTAAAAAACCCTTTTAGCCCATGAAGTTGTAAAAAAATGCATTATCCCCCCTTAATGTCATGTGTCAACGTCTGATTGGCGGGAATTTTTATATGGTACTGGGTATTTTAAGTACTCTTCTCTGATCCAACGGTTGAGTATTTATTATGTTATTTAATATTCTATCATCTTAAATCTTAATTAAATAATCTCTCATAAATAGATAACCGTTGGATTGGGAAAGTGCACTGAATACCCGTTACCATATTAAATTTCCCCTGGTTGAATTGATTTTTCATGAATGTCATTTTTCTCTATCCAACCAGAAGCTGCCACATGGCATTAGGAGAGGGGTGAACGGGAAACATTGCACTTTTTTGCAAGTTCAGAGGCAAATGGACGTTTAAAGGGTTCTTGATCCATTAAGCTTATAAACAAAAAAAAAATCTTACAATCTGGCATCAGGGTAATATCTTTGTCCATGCCATTCTCTACTTTAGAAGGTGAAAACTTAGTCAACGAGTAAACAAAAATCTAATGCAAGTACCATCGATAAAATCAAGTCTGCACGCAAGATCGTGACTCGACTTGTGAAATCGTGTTACAAAATTAAAACAGATTTAAGCAGAGGAAAAAAGTCATATTGTGTGTTGCGGCATATAGTAAGTGGTTGAAGTGGGAGATAGTTTTAAAAAATATTACCTGCCCTTGAACTTTGCCCGGATGACCGATCTCTGTCAAAAGACTGGCCTCTCCAACCACCGTCATTTGACGAACCACCGCCCCAACCACTAGCTGATGAGCCCCCAGTTGCAGGGCTTCGCATGGGCACCATAGCAGCAACAGATCTGATCGACGGTGTCATTTCGTGGACTGGATCATCGATATGCCTCTGAAAGTATGCCACGAGCCGATCAATGTCCTCGAACATCCTTTTCCTGAACTTGAACCCTTTAGGATAGAGACCAACATACTCGTGGTGCGGATTCGTGCTTCTGATATACGTGAGAATGAATGTGCCTGGATGTTCATGAGAAATGCCAAAAGAATAAACTATCCTTGTAGGATAGTCTGCTTTCTCGATCCGTAGTTGCTCATCAACTTCCGCTTTTGTTCCCCTTCTGAACTTGCGGTAGTTTAGCATAGTCTTCAAATGAGTCACCAAGGGATCAACGTAGCGATCCATGACCTTCATGCAAAAGGACAAAGTTAACCCTCGGCCAAGAATGTGTAATAGCAATGATCATTAAAAGACTAACCTCATCCAAATCCTCAAAGGTGTCCTCTCCAATTTTTAGAGTTTTCCCAATGCGAAGTAAGCTAGTAATGTCTTTGTGCTCCTTTCCACCCTCAACAATGTCTTTGTGGGCATAAACTCCATCGTAAACTTTAAGAGTTAGAGTTAGGAAAGATGGCCCACGAGAACTAGGACGAATGATGCTTTCCCCAGGATCCTTGTCAGATAAGAACTGTAAAGAAAACATATGGAAATTGCCGTTGATGCTTACGGTTTCCAAAAACTAAAAAAACAATTCTTTTCTAGATGCATAAAAAGAGCACTTCTTATCTGAAATTCCTCATAACAAGGTCATGAAACAAGAATATTTATGCAATTTACTTTACATCAGACAAATTACAAATCTAAGATATGCAGGATCATGTCATGATTCTAGTTAGTAGTAGTATTTTCTAATTCACCAAAGGTTGTTAATTGATTTAGTATAGCAGATTAGATATCAATTCCCTGAATGGCCAAGTCAGCCCTATTGTTTTAGATAGAATTTTAGTTTGTTATGCTAATTTGTCCAATTGTAAACAGCTGTATTTGTACATAAGGTGCTCCTATATATTGTAGAGCTGGTACTAATGAATATTATCAATTTCCTATTTCTCCCTAAATACTCTACGTCTTCCCCTAATCTATATTCTCTCTAAATTTCATCTGTTTCTCACCTTTTCTCCTCCTTAACCACAATTTCCTCTATTTCCTTAACTTACAAACTCAGTCAGGTTCAAACCATGACAGATCTAACCTCAAGTTCCAGATGTTAAATACACAAGCTAGAAAGAAAGGTAAAATACCTTCATTGCTTCATCAGCTGTTATATTCTGAAATCTAGGGTGAACAATCATCCTAGGCTTGAAGTGTTTCTTAGCAAGCTCCTTCTCTTTGCGGGCCTTCTCTTGAGCAGTCTGCACGGTGCTTTGAATTTCACTGTAATACGGATCAAGATTGATGGAATGCTGATATTTGTTATTCCTCATCTCACTCTCCCTACAAACTAGGAACACTTGATACCGATTCTTTTGGATTGCTTTGATCTTACAAGTGAGTATATCACCTTCATGCAACCTGTCACTCCAGTCGGGAATATCCCTCCAATCATCTGCATAGTCTTCCTTTGTGAGGATGCCAGTCAGTCCAGATTCCAGCATACATATCGCCTTTCCTCCTTGTAACTTGCGTACTGTAGCCTGAACTATTCTCCCTTCGGCAAAGGTATCCTTGGTTTCACCCGATATCATGTAGAACTCCTCGTCTTGAGTGGGTTCTTTGTAATGTTTACGCCAGTCCTGGAATCCTTGTATCAACTCTATTCTTATATCTTCAAAAGTTTCCCTCTTATTTGTCCGCTTCTTTGTTAAGAGATACTCGTCGAGGATAAGATTTTTCAACATATGAGGCTGATCTCGAAGTTGCTCTATCGCCATCTCCGAGGCTTCATCGTCGTCATTCGCCTCACCATTGTCCATATCATAGACATCCTTCGCCATCTCCTGGGCCAGGCCATAAGATTCGGGATGTATCCTTGTATCGTCCAACAAATCAATGAATTGGCTGCTGCTTGCAGCCAGCCCACTACGTCGAACACGCAAAAACCCAACTGCATTCACAAAAACCTTTCTATCAAGTCCATGGACCGTCAAAAAGTCTTTTCTTGTAAAAATTGCCCCTGCTCGTACCAATGACCTCTGCAAGGATGCTGCTTTTCTAGGCCCAAGCCCAGAAACAAACTGTAAAGGAGCGAATAGCCATTCATGATTACATGCCATGTTAATATCAAGGCCCACCTGGTTCGTGACGTCAACCATGACTTGCTCGACCATTGCATATTTCTCATCAGGGTTGAGAAAGCTCTCCAAGGGGAAGAGCTTCCAAGATAAAATCTCCCTTGCTGGCCCGCAAAGTGTTGCGGCCATTGCCAATGGATTTTGTAAGTAGCGTCCAAGGGCCACAGCTCGCCTCACTATGCCTAATGAACATAGAAGTCACAAATAAAATCCAATGTGATAATCCATATGATGAAAGTGAAAAAAAAAAAAAAGCGCATCTACAATACCTGGCTGCCCAGCTAGTTGGTCAGAAGAAATACGAGAATTTTCATAAAGGCGAGGCAACGACTCATCACCATATACAACGCTCAACTCATCCATCTCATGTGCAACATCCCTAGGATTTTCTTCCACCATCTTAAAAATGATCTGATAAAATGGGGTAAAATAATAAGCATGAGAAAAAATTAGATAAAATACATTTATGCAGCTTAATGCTACAATTCGGACTTGATAGAGTGCAAATCCTCAAGGAAGTCATAGACCAAATCAAGTTCTTTACTGACAAAATCTCACACAAGAAACAACAGCAAACTATCACATCACCAACAATATGCATGGGATAAAACCAATGCACAGGCTCACTAGTTCTATCAGTCCAATTGTGTACAAGCAAAAGTTAACATAAGCTAACAGCACTTCTGTCGAGCAAATAACAATTAAACTATATCATAAAAAATAAAGTACAGTTAAGTAGCTGAAGAACAGCAGAGGTTATAAGAGGAAAATCCACAAGCAATTGGCATTCCATAATTATCGCAAGTAAGGTTATCTCAGGGAGGAGATCTCTCATAAATAAAAAACAAGGAAAGAAAGAAAGAAAGAAAGAAAGAGAGAAAGAGCCATAAAAATTGATTATAATTACCTCATAAATATCTTCCTTCAGCTTGGTACAAGACAAATTTACAGCACCTAGTACAACTACATGCGGCTGGTGATCAGTCATGAACTTCAAAACTTTTTCCTGATCCTGTTTCTTAATTTGCTGGTCCCTGATGTTTTGGGACCGCAATGTGAGAGACCCGGCATATAGTACATCGAGCACCTCTCCTGATGAGTCTAACATGACGAACGTTGTTGCGGGGATACCAGGGCCCCAACAGCAGGCCATGACCCTTGGTGCACCTTCATCATCTGCAGAAATATCATTTTCTTTCCGCTGAAATGGACCAACTGAAACCTTATTCCATAAAAGTTTTCCATATTCCAGGCGCAGCCATGTTTTAGATCTACTTGTCAACAAGGATCTTGCTTCTTTCTCCATTGAAGGTAACAAAAAATTATGCAGAGAATCCTCAAGTATCAACCGTCTTTGCTCATTCCAGAGTTGAGCAGATTTACTAACACCGTCACTAAGATAATGGTCTTTAAACTCACTAATCAACTTATCCATACAGTTTTCTGGAAGTTTAAATGTCACTTGAATGAGCTTCTCTTCTTCAGCCTTTTGGATAAGAAGCCATTGAGCATCCTCAAACCTGTAGATTGGCTTTTCACGCAACCATTTAACACCTGCAAATTGATGAAAAGAATCTATTGCAAGATTTCCATCTGCTGTTGGAGTGGTAGATACCACAGCATTTCCCATGTACATACTACGAACATGTTTCTTTATACTTGGCTCACAACTAATCTCAACTGCAGCCTGGACAAACCAAAACAAAATAAACAGAGGTGAGAAAAACACCAGAGCTTGATTTGATACTGAAGTGTAATGCAGATAAAAGTTAACACCTGAGTAGCATACATGAACAAACAACAAGAAGATAAATATATACCATGTGCCTGGCACCCTTAAGAACTGCTTGGGGAGTTTCAAACATTGCACAAATAAAGTTGGAAGCCATCTCCTCTGGAGTTTCCTTTGCGTTCTCCAATACACCCCCCTACAACCAAATGCAAGAACAAAATGAAACCAATGTAAAAGCACATTATCCACTTTAATCCATGCATACTCACCACAAAGTATACTGTCAAGTTAGACCCAAGAGTCTCAGCACTATGCCCAAACTTGCTTGCGAATTCCCATAGGCCAGCCTTGCTACAAACACTATACAGAGATTTCCTTTTGGGCCTCTTATATTGTCCTTCATCCACACCTACCTCGCCAGGAGGAAAATGCAAATTAAACTTGGCATCAACATCATCAACCTCTCTTTCTGAAGTTGCATCCTCAAGCGACTTATTTATCGATTTAAATAGCTTCTCATTTAACTCTAATCTTCTCTCATCATATATCCGTCGAGATTCTTCCTCGGAACGTTTTCCGTAATACAAATGAAGTGCATTCTTTCGTTTTTGAAGGAGCAACCATTTTCTATCCAAGTCCTGAATAGCCCAAAGCACCTACCAGACAAAAATTAGAGCTCAGATACCATACCTATATCCTTGTCTATATAATAAAGATCCATCGTCGTAGTGCATAATCAAAGTTTGCGCATAACAAAAACAAATTAATACCTTGTGCCATTTGAGCATAGTTCTGTCAGATCTATCACGATTTTCATCGTCAACATCAAGTTGCTCATGTTCTTTCAACAGACTTGAAATTTCCTCTTTCCGGTACATAGCAATGAAAGGAATCTAAAAAGCCAGAATGCAATGAAAAAAACTAAGATTTGAAAAAAGACCATAATAATAATAATATAAAGGTTTTCTACTAGAAATCAGTAAGAACTAACATCTAACTTCTGCACATGGTACAGCTTCAAAAATTGGATGATGTCATTCTTATCTACCGGTGCATTCTCCTTTTCATTAAGCATGTTAGCTCTATTCTGACGAAACAAATGCCCCATGCCAGAATCAAGTTCCTTTAATATCCAATCAGACTCTTCTATTATACTAGCATCATCTATGGGAGGAGGACCGGTGCTTTCCTCACATATCTGCACAATCGATATGACAATATGGCATAAAGAAACCAGCACATTGCAGCAGCATGCTTCCAGATAAAAAACATGATACTGAATAAGAGTTGCAAATTTTGCAAGCTAACCTGTGTTCTCTCTGGAATATCAGTCACCCTAATAATATCATCCTTTTCGGTCATGTATTTCTCAGAGAGTACAGTGGGTTCAAATTCCTTATCCAATCTCGTTTCCTTCCATTCACTAGATTCTATATCATGTTTCCGGCGCTCCAAGAGATCATCAACATCACCAAATATGTCATGAGCTTCCTGCAAAGACAATGATGTGGCTCCTGATGCCTGCCTAGATTTCTTTCTCTTCAATTTATGTCGTCTGCAATTGAGCATGTCAAATCATAAATAGTACCCCTGAAAGACACAAGCATACAGTATGGGCAATGGAAATTATACCTCATTAGAGATCCATCATCACCAACATCTTCATCCACGATGAAGTCCGCCATGTCATCATCATCCTTTATAAGGTCCTCCTCTTCTTCTGGCTCTTCTTCTGGCACATCTTCAAGGGCTACTCCTACAACATTAAAATAAATTATCTCTAATCCTATAATCCATGAGGTGAAAAACACTAATACTTCTCACCATGATATTTGTGCATAATACATACCATCATCATCACCAAATAAAGAATGTTCAATTTTTTTCTCAGCTGTTCGCCCTCCTTTACCAGTTCCTTCAAACTCCTCATCAGAAAGTCCAAAGTGCTCATCATCAGAGCCTCTCTGGGCCTTTTTCAACCGCTTAAATTTTTTGCTGTCCTGAAGTTGGCAAAGAAAGGAACTCCTAGTCTTTATAAAGTGTACATGAACAGACAAGTGAAATCATGGAGTGAGAAAAGACATGAGCTCCAACCTTTGGCCGGTGATGGTAAGCATTGTTGTCCCGAAGAAGCTCATAATCATCTTCATCCAGGACATCCTCAGCTTCTCTAAAAAAATTAAAAGCATCTTCATTAATTACAATAAGCCAGCTCATCAAAAGGCATGTTGCTTGAAATAAACCAAAACAAACCACCCACATACACATTAAAAAATAATTGATTCCTCATTTCTTAGAGATGAAATTCATCATAAACATCCTCAAATTCTCCAGAAATGTCAAAAATTGCATGACCACACAATCTGTTTAATGGCTTCTAGCTTGTAATACACCAAACAGATGAAAGGTATCAAATAAATAAAACAAGAAAACAACCTTCTCTTCTTTTTCCTTTTCTTCTTGAGCCTTTCTTCATCGCTGCCTGCCCTATCTTCTTCTTCTTCATCGGGTTCTTCTTCCTCAATATCATCTACAATAAAATCATCCTTCTCATATTCATCCTGCCCTTCTGCAAAAAAAAAAACGCATACCAACATTATAATTGAGAAGAGCGAAAAAAAACCCTAATCAACGAAATCATAACTAACTCGGAACAATCTTACCTTCCTCATCTTCGTCATCGTCTATGGCATCACCATCTACGGGCTCCCTCTCTTCGTCTTCATACTCGACAGCATCTTTTAAAACAAAAACATAGAAATTGACAAATACGCAAATTTAGGGTTTAGATGAAATCTCAAAACAGATATCGATCATTACCTTCGTCGTCTGAAACTACGTTTCTCGGCATAATTGGTGTTGAATTGAGTAACAATTGCAATGAACTCCTAATTATCCGTCGAACCGAAACCTGAATCTAGGTAATTGGCGTCGACGGCGAGGTTGACGTGAAGAGAGAATCGATGCGTAAAGTGAAGAGGAGCTTAGAGAAAAAATGGAACTATCAAATTAATTATTTACCTATTTATATTCTCGGACTAATTAATTCCCAATTGTAGAAATTCCTTGCTAAATGATAAAATTAAATATCCATTTATTGCAAGGACTAGGTTAAAAAATAAAAAATCACATTTCAGCAAGACGGATCGAATACGGTAAAAATTTTATAAATTAATATTTTTAAATTTATAATCTCTCTAAAATAGTATATATTTTTTCGATACTGGTTTGAACCAGTTCAAAAAATGAGCAATTTCAGTTAGATAATATTTTAAAAAAAATTCTTTTATATTTATATGATCTCAATAATATCATAAATTAATAATTTATCATTATTTCATATATATATATATATATATATATATCACAATTTTATATAATTATGCTCCTTCTTAAAGTTTAAATCTTTTTGAATCATATATTAAATCTTCTTTATTGCATCAAAAGTTCGTGTATCAATTTTGAAATGTATCAAAAAATTATTAAGCGTTTTTTATGAGTTGAGTACTTATTTATGACTAATGGACTTCAATGGTGTTGTGATCAACATTATTTTCAAGAATGTTATTTGCAATTTCACCGGGGTAATCTAACATACTATTGACCTCCATCTTATTGAGAAAACTCTCTATAAATTAATAAATATTTATTTATCGATAAATTAACACCTTTAGAAATTGATACATTTCTCTAGTCCCGACTATATTAATTTATAGAGGTTTTAATGTATAAAAAAAATATTTAACCGTTCATAAATGTACATGCCTTTTCCTTCAAAAAAAATATATACATATACATTTATTAATTTAGTTCGGTTCATTTATTTTATTCATCAAAAACTAAAAACATCAAATTACTTTAATTTTTGAAACCTGAAAATGAATCATTATATTGTTTTTTTTTTATTTTGTTCATGTAGCTTTTTTTCTAATTCAATTTCGGTTAGCAATTTGAGTTTCTTTTGTTTCGGTCACCCCTTGTTAAGAACATAAATAGTAGAAGGAGAAAAACTAAGCGGATAAATATTTTATCAGTTAGCAAATTTATCCCTTGTTAGGAATATAAGTTGTAAAATGAGAAAACTAAGTGGATAAATATTTAGTGGTGTTTAGAAACTTGTTCACACTTTTCACCTTTTTAACATGAAACATCAATTCTAAGTGTTTTGTTATTAATGTTTTTAGTTCATTGGAATAAAGAAAAACTATAGGCAACAACTCCAACATAGGCCATATGATGATATTATGGGCTCGTCAATTGTGTTGCTTTAATAGGTAAAAATAGAGTTGTATATGGGCAAATATTCTATGAACCCATGTGGATTCCTAGACTACACATTATTAGTCCGATGAGCGTACAAATTTTTTTGAAAGCAAATGGTCTGCTTGATTCGTTGAGGCCTGACTTCAAAGGATCAGGTTTGGATAAACATATTTTGATGTAAAGCGAGTTGGACTTAGTTTTCGTATAAAATCCCAACGATAGCCTGGCTTGAATACACATAAATATAAATATACAGATTGGGATATAAATTTACAAAAAATAAGTCCAAACTCAAAATTGTCATTGGCCGACCATTTTAAACTTCCCAATTACATGAATATATTGTACATATAGCCTCATTTAACTCTCAAAATCGAGTGATTCCTCACTAAAGAGGAATCCAAATCTCTCTGAAGATTCAGATCTCTCTCATCTCTGCGAAAATCTCTCTACAAAAAACTCTAGGTTTCCGATTTCGCGATTCTTCTAGTTTCATATCAAAGCAAGAATTCTCTTATCTGCATAATTCAAGCTAGATCAAGTTACTGGATTTGATTGGAATTAGCGATATGATTTTGATATGTTACTTCAATCGATTCAAATTTTTATTCCCAATCTCTGCAGAATGAATCGAATTCTAGTGTTGTTGCATTGTTATGGATCTTGGACTGATGAGTTCAAGTTTGCTGATAATCTTTATTTTTTTCATGTTTTTTAATTTCTGAAAATGTTTCTGCACGTATGGTGATAATCTAGTCGAATGCTGGTATTTAGTTGTATTTGTTGCTAATTTGATAAAATATTTTTACTGTTGGACTGATTTTGTTCATTTTATTTGTATTTCATTCAAGTTATACATAATTGATGTGTTATTTATTATATTTTTAATTTCTGTTTTGCTTGTTATTTGATTTTTGCATATTTGGTAATAGGTTGCTAGGATGCAAGTTTTTTCTTACATTTTTAATTACTAATAGGTCCAATCACTTTCCTACCAATTTGTGCACTGTCAAGTTTTTTTCATTTATAATGTCTTGTGATCAACTATTTTATTAACAAATATATCATAGATAAGTTCTGATTCATTTTAAAAAATTTTAATGAAAGATTTTTTGTTGTTATTGAATTTAGTTTTTAAAACTTGATTTTTACACTTTAGTCATTTTTCTAAATATTTGGTTAGCTGCTGGTAGGATGCTATTAGTTTGAAAATTTTTGTGGTTATATATGCTCTATTTATGATTTTTTTGATTCATTTTTATATTTTCAATAAGGATGCCGTTTTTTTCTTGCATTTTTGTTCTATTACCAGGTTCCTACCATCTTCCTACCAATTTGTGCACCATCAACTTTTTTTCATTTACAATGTCTGTAATCAACTACATTATTAACAAGTTTGTCCTGGATAAGTTTTAATTCATTTTCAATTGTTTTTTCTAATGAAAGAGTGTTTTGTTGCTATTAGATTTAGTTTTTAAAATTTAATTTACACTTTAGTCCTTTCTATATTTGGTAAGCTGTTGGTAAAATGTTGGCAGTTTGATATTATCATGGTCATAAATGCTTTGTTTATGTTTGTTTGAATTCATTTTTAAATTTTCAATAGTGATCTTGGTTTTTTTGTTGAAATTTTGTTATTCTACTAGGTTCCTATCATCTCCCTACTAGATTGTGCATTGTCAAGTTTTTTTCCAATTTTGATTTCTTGTTATCAACTACTTTTTTCAAAAATCTGTCCAAAATAAGTTCTAATGCATTGGTTTCCCTAAAGCAAGAGTACTTAATTGCTATTGAATTTAGTTTTTAAATATGTTTTTGAAATTTCAGTCTTTTTTATAATATCCGGTAAGAAACCAATAAGATTCTAGTATGATACTAGTATGTAGCAATTTTCATGATTTATATGCTCTCGTTTATTTCATTAGATTCGACATTAGAACAAGAAGATGAAATAACTATGATAGATGACTAGCAAGATGACATTCACATTGAAGCATAACATTATTCTTCGAGTTTAACCATTGTACAAGATTTGCATGACAGATATTCTATCTACATTGGCAACATTACTAAAATGGCCATGAACGAGATAAATGGCCTTCTTGAGTAAGATTCAATCGAATATAACGTAGAAGATATTCAAATTTCATAAAAGATGATTGATTGCATCAAGGTGAAGTTTAGTGTTCGTTGTAGTTCTTAAGGACTATTGGAAGAACATCTGAACATTATCTGGAGCCAAATGATTTTTGATTTTTTATTGGATAAAAACATATCATGTGTCTGAAGTTGAACAATTTCTAATTGATTTTATATATCAGAAGTTACCAATTCAGTTTGTTTGTATTCTTGAACAAAAAGAAATCATGTTTGATGTGTGAATTTGTTGTTTGGGTTCAATTTTTAGTGATTCTTTTATGCAATTCTGTCTGCTTTCTTACATTTTACTAAGTTTCCACCAGATATCTATCAAATCTGAAAAGCTTTGTTATTTTTTGTTCCATCTGCTAGAATCTTGTTATATGTCTGGTAGAATTTAAGAAATACCTGGACATTATTTCTTGCTTATGTTATAGGTTTCTACCAGTTATCTAAAGGATTCGTGGTGATTTTGAGTTCCTACCAAGTATAGGTTGCAAATTTTAAATATACAACATCATGTTAGCATGCATTATAAGATAGAAAAAGGACAGAGAGGGGTAGAGTGAGTGTTTTTGTGTGTTTATTCCTACCAGTTTAATACAGTTTACTTTCACAAGTGTTGTAATCAATTCTAATGCATTGTTCATTGATTTTTAAGACTTATTATTGTTTTTTTAATGTTTTTTACTAGTTTAAGGAAAAGGAAAGTGGATTTTTTATGCTCTTACTAGGTTCCTATCAATTTCCTACCACATGTTACTTATTTTTGTTTTTTCTTTCCTTTCCAAATATGTTTTAATATTTAATCTATTACAAATCTTAAAATTAAATTATTTTCAAAACTTATTAAAAATCTCTATAAAAGCATTTTCATTGGTTTTAAGACTTTTTATAGCTTTTATTGCTGTAAAAATTGTTACTAGTTTTTTAATATATGTAAGGTTTCAACAGATTACTAGTTGCCTCCAAGTTACCTATTAAATCTGTTCAATCTAATGATTATTTAATATTTTAGCAAATTATTGTCAATAGCTCAGTGTTTAATCTCTACTCCTATATGCTTTTATTGCTTTAACACTAAATTTCTACTTGGATTTTAATAAATATGTGGTTTCAACAAGCTACCTACTAGTCTTTTACCAGTTACCTACTAATTCTGTACATTTTAGTGATTTTTTTATTATTTTAGGTATTTATTGTTAATAGAACTGTGTTTACTCCCTACTCCTACTAAATTTTTACCAGTTGAATACTAGATCTATTACGTCATTGTATCAATCAGTTTCAAATGCAAAATGAGATATGTTGAACTCAGCTTAATGATAATTCACAATATCTTGGATTTTGGAAATTGATAAAATAAAAGAGGTTAGTATAATTGACTTTATATACTAAGGTTAGAATATGAGTTTTCAAGCAAGAGTATATTTAAAGGAGAATTACTCAACATGTTGACCTTTGCTTAGATTATAACTCAATTTGTGTAAAGTTTAAAGTTACTCAGCATGGGACAAAGTAACTAAAATACTCTACATAAGAATTTAACTTAGTGTCAACAATATCTTGTTAAATATATACTTTAATGCTGACCTTGAAAATGATGTTTGTCTTTTAACTTGTTTTGTTAAGGACTATCCTGTTTAAGTTACTTTTGTAGAAATTAATGTTGATAAATACAAAAGCCAAAGATGATATTCCACGATAGGGTTAAAAGTAGTAGTATGGTTTGTTTAAAGATAAGCGCTATAGTCCAAGGTTAACGAATGAAAAGTGTTCCACTCCAATTCAAGTCGCACGTAACTACAATCGTTAGATTGTTAGGCGTATGGGAAGAAGACACGTAGCAAACCGACACATCTCTCTCTCTTTAACAGTATCCGACCAAGATCAAGCCTCAATTGATAAATTCTATTTATAAACAGATTGATTGTATTAGATAATAGCAGATTCAAAGTCTTCAACGGGAAGATTTTTACTTCAATGGAAAGAATTCAATACAAGTTTACATCAACAACTACTTCAAGAGACTTTGTAAAAAGAGATTGAAGCAGCAGAAACTTGGCGAATACACCTAAATTTCTAAAGAGCTGAATCTCTGTCAAAATTACTCAGCGTTTAAAATTCCATTTTGTCAAGAAGTATTCAAATTCAACTCAGATTTCTGACGAACGTGAGAGTTACTCAATCATAGAGTCTTTAGCTAAGATTATGCATTATAAGAAGAAATAACAACCTATAAGTTGTTTGTTTCAAATCTTCATCTTTTAAAAGATACATATTGAAGAATCTAGGTTGAATATGGTATTCAACTCAATGGGATTTGAACGTAGATTGGAGGGTATTCTCTGTAATCGAAATCTCTAGTGAAAGCTCCTTCACCTAGTTAAAAGATTAGAGGATTAACACTCAGGCAGGGTACTTGGGGACTGGACTAGGCAGTGAGTACAAAACTCTGTTTTTAATTTCTAAAAACCCTATCTCTTTATTTACTCAGTATCGCAATTGCTCAATATTCATATTTATATCCATTTTATTTCTCTATCATTCTTTTAGCTTTGTGCTTGTCTGCTGAGTAAAAGATTTTACTTAACATAGGCTTTGGTAAATTGAATTCCTTAGTTTACTCAACGCATAATGAACTCAGCATAACATTCACATCACTAAATTTATCTTTGAGTTAAAGTTTCAAAAAAAAGGTTAAAAGAATTGTTTTTAGTCATTCACCCCTCTGACCGATTATATAAGCTATACAAGACCAACAAGATCATATTCTAGTTTGTAACTGAAAGTTTACCTCAAATTAAGGTACTTGAACTATTTTTGTTGGACCCAGTAGGGTGTAAAATAGGTTAGAGGGGGGTGAATGACTTTTTTCGAGTTCAACAATTACTTTAGAAGATGAACGAAACTAGATTCTGAAGTTACTTCTGAGTATTCCAATTTTACTCAGAATCCCCCTTCTATTTTAATCCTCGTTAAGCAAGTACTAATTTCAACTTCTTATTTTAATAAATGCAAGAGTGATGAATAATATAGAGTTTTGAAAATTCAAACAAGGATTTTTATCCTGGTTCAGCCTCTGCTTAATCCAGTCCTTGAAATCTCTTGTCCAAGATTTAGGGGATGTTTCTCCAAACTTCTCCTTTTCAACTTTTAACTTAAAAGTATCTTTTAAGGAGATTTTAACTAATAAGTTAGACAATGAAGTGTTTCTGATAATTTTTTTTAACTTAAAAATTAAAAATAAGACAGAAGTTAAAAGTATGTCAGATTTACTTTTTAAAAAAGTCAATTATAAGAAAAAAGTTGGAAAAGTAGAAGTTTTGAGAAACACCCCATTAATCCACTATCCACTATTCTTCTGGTGAAGAGTAAACCTTATAAAGTGCTGGTTGAAGTACCCTCCAAAAACCTTCACAATTTGCTAAGCTGTACCAATATAAAAGTACCCTCTTTACTGTATCTAAGGCTGCGAGCTTCTTACTTACAGAGTACCTTCGTCTTAAGTTTGCTAAGCTCCCTCACACTAACTTAACCCCAAGCTAGGGCTTAAAATTTGATTTTAAAGAGAAAAGGGTGAGTTTCAGTAAAACTCTATTACAAATAGATATAAAAAAGACGTGTTTGCTTTTGGATGATTCAGAAGAAGTTTACAGTTGATTTTGAAAGCTTATTATTACTCTTGAATTCTTAATAAAATCGGCAACCTTCTTTAATGGCGAATGACATCCTTTTATAGAGAGAGAGAATACTTTCATTGGTCTTGGACCGTTGCTGGAAATCTTCCCGCTGTCTCTATGCAAGTTTCCGTTAAGAACCCGTTTAGAGATGACAAGTTTCAATGAAATTCGCAAGACAGCTACGAGATTCATTTTTGGTCCCCACACTTGCACGATTGTCTGTTAAGGGATTTGCAGGAATGTTTTTGTTCTTAAGAAACCAACAACTTTTGTCCTTTTCAATGCTAAGGCATAATGGTGCGCAATGGCATTTAATACGAAGTCAGCTCTCGTGACTTTTAGCGTCAAATGACTAAGTTACCCTCACAAGGCTTTAGAAGGTTTTACTTCTGCAGAGCGAGCCTTTCTTCTGAATCTTGATGTTTGATAATCTTCTGAGGTTGTGATTCCTTCTGGAGCTTCCTATGCTTCTGAGACTTATTAGGCTTCCGAGATAACTTTGTGCTTCTGAACTCAGAACCTTCAAAACTTAACTTCTTATCTTTGAATCCAACAATTTCTTTTGCTACATTCTTCTAAATCACAAACTTTCGTGTTGATTTTGATCCTTGCCTTGTTTTCTTTGCATAATATGGATAATTATCTTTCGTGGATGCTCTTTTAGTTGACATTAATTACGAAGGAAGTTAGAAACTAAATCGATGAAGAAAAAAATGAGTTGCATGAAATCGTTTCGGTTAAGATTCAGGATTTATGCCCGCACCTTGACTCAAAAACTTAAGTATGAGAGATAATGAAGCTGATTTGAACTCGGAACGTTGAATTTTTGTTAAGAACCAGTTGAAAATCGCGAGATAAAGAGTAGTTTGACAGAGAAGCCGAAATCAAGGTGAACTGTTGAAGGATTTGAATCGTTAGAGAGGTTTAGGAGCTGAGCAAAACACGCGCAACATAGAGGAAGATCAAACATTGAATTAAAAGTAAGGTTTTTATTTTAGGATTATTTTTCAGCCTTTAAAATTAGGGCCTGAAACTTGGACCAAAATTCAATTTTCAAACATATGATTTTTGATAAATTTCATATATATAATTAATTAATTAATTAATTAATAGGGTAATGAAGTTATAAGTTCAAGCCGGTCCGGTTCAAGTCCATATATTATAGATGTGAGCTGGGTTCGGTTTAGCTGGGTTCGGTTTGAGGCAAAACCGACCTTTTATCATACATGGAAATGGAAAAAAAAAATCTGCAAATCAAACAAAACCTCCTATAACAAAATTAGACTTGCATGGGCCAGGATAGACCGGACCTAATTAGACTTAGCTTAAAAATAGTGATCCTGGCATGACTCGACTTATACAAAATAAAAGTCGAGTTCAGATTAGGCCGAACTTTAAAAAAAAAATCAAATCTCAAATCCCACCCCGACTTTGTTCAACGGCAAAAATAATAATAATAATAATAATAATAAAGGCCAGTACATAATTAATTATTTCATTCTAAGGTTATAAGCTTGTTATGTAATGTATAAGAACTTGATTCTTGAAGTACCACTGGTTTTTATTAATTAAATTTTAATTTTTGTTTCTGATTGTTTTATTTGACGTCTAAGTAAAATTAATATATACAATTATTTAATGCTGCGCCGAGATTCACATGTTCAGTTGATTGATAAAATATTATACTCTTCATTTACTTTTAGAAGTACATCTAACCGACATAAAAAATTAATGCATGCACAAAACTTTCTAAAATATAACTTTATTATTTACCATTTAGCGAAGATCAAAGTTTGAAGAAAACTAAAAAAACATAATTAGGTTTCCAAAGATTGTTTACAAATATAGAATACAAAATATTTAAAATCATATCGACATTTAATTTTATAAAAGCATCAGCACACTATATCATTCATTAAAAAAACAAACCATAGATACTTATGACATTAATCATGATTTGGAAATTTTGACTTATATATTAATCATGTAACCCTTAACTTTTAATCAATTGAACTATAACTAAAATATAATCGCAAAATTAGATAAACGTGATGAATACATGAATTCAGTTACCAGTTTATCAAGAAATAAATATGAATGAGAGTTATGATAAAGAGTTTCAATTCTTCTAAATAAAATCAATTATATAAAGAAATGAACCAAATTAAAATATAAAACAAAAAAAAAATATTGAGACACAAAATTTTTAAATGAAAAGTAGAACGCCTGTGGTTAGGGATGGTAATGGGTCGGATCTGGATCTGATCTGGACCCATATTTCTATCATTTCAAAGCTGTCGCAAGGTAGATGATACTTGTATCAGCCTTGAAATGATGAAAATATGGATCCAGATCAGATCCAGATCCGGTCCATTACCATCCCTACCCGTGCTATTAATGTATAAATTTAAGAAAGTCACATTCTATTAAATTAAGTCATCACTCCTACCACCATACATGGCAAATCACAAGTTGTTGTCTTGTTAGTGGTCCACATTTTCACTCTATTTTCCTTCGCTTCTAACTCATTTTAATTTTCATTTTAATCAATTATTTGTCATTACTCATTAAAAAATATTTCGTCCATACTTGAAAATAATTATATAATATATATACACGCTTACACTTCGCATATATATGTCATTTTTATAAAGTAATTATTATTTAACTCTTTTTTTCAATCATACTTGAATTGGTTTAATGACATGTATTTTATTAAATAATTTTGTTCGAAACTTAATCAAAGTTAAAGCTCTTCACACTCCTTCCAAAAATGTATATATAAAGATGAATCTTCTCTCAAGTTCTGAGTATGCATTTCCAACTAAACTAGTAAATTTTTTTTATCATCGTATGAACAAAACGATTAAAAAACTTAATCAATTTGTAATTACCATGTGACAATACGTATTTGAGATGATGACACATTGTGCGCACATTCTATATATTGAAATGTTTAGTTTTCTAATTTATGTTATTAAATGTAGTCATAGATTCTCAGGAAATGATACATTTGTAAATTTGAATCAATGTCGATCATTAAAAATAGATGAATGATTGAGATTGATTGAAATTTATAAATGAACAAACGTTAAATGTCATTAGTCTATACGCACTCCAAGAGAAAATATTTTGATCTATCTCTACAAAGATAGATTGATAAGTAATATTGCATTAAAATAGTAAACAATTATTTTATAAAAACTATTTACTTTTAAGTCATGTTAGTTATGAATTTACTTCTAGTTCAAGAGCCAAAAAAAACTACTAAGTTCGTGAAAAAAGTACCCGAAAAGAAAGAACACTAAAATATGTGCAAGAAATGACATTAAGCTTTTAGCTGTAACTAAAATTTGAACATTAATATAGATTTTCTATTTCATGTTTGCAATTATTTGACCTTCAAACCATCCAATAAAAGATGAGTTGTCTTAACCATAATAACGAAGTAATAATCACTTTAAATAGTATTACTCAAATTGTCCAAAAGCGTTAAGTTAAATTAAACGATGAAATTTCAGCAAGTTATCATTAAATTGGATGTTGTTCGATTGTCATGTATTGAAAATATGTTACTATTAAGAATATGTTATAAAGGATTGTTGTTTCTTACTAGATTTACAAGTGAATTGTATTTTACAAAATTAAATCTCATATCCCTAACTCGTCTCCCCTTTCTACATCCCTCATTCACAAGTTTGTGTTTATTTTATTATTATTATTATTATTTTCATTTTATTTCTTTATTGTGTCAAATTGTAAGTGGGAGGATATGATGGAGGATATAAGTTTGGGAATAATATATTTTTTTCCGCATTTTACATATATATGTGATATGCGATAACAAATTAATGGATTAGCTATTTACTCAATACATGAGATAACGAAATTGTAATCTGTCATTTTGTTCGAGGATTTATCTGGTATAACTGTCACTTACGATCCACTAGTATTGTACACTGTTCACTGGTAATGATTGAGTTAATCAGATTGAAATTTGTTTTGTCGGTCACCGTCTACAAAAGTTAGTTTATACTTTAGCGAAACGGTGCATATTTGACACGTATGACAATAAGATTGTTACTTGTCATTTGATCGAGGGTTGTATTCATTTAACCGACACGAATTATTGTCAATGTTAGCTATTTACGTATGCAATCAAACATTTATAATTGTTGTTCTATATATATATATATATATATATATATATATATATATATATATATATATATAGAGAGAGAGAGAGAGAGAGATAGATAGATAGATAGTTATAGTTATAGTTATATGGTAGTTGTTATTTGTTAACTAAAAAAGCCTACTTGTCATTTGTAGATAATTAGTCCTATTTCTCTCTTCCTATCTTAGCTTGTCTCTTCTCTTCCAAATATTTTCAAAACCCTAATTAGATTACTGTAACAAATTCAAATCTCCATTTTTAATTGTCGAAATTAAACTCAAGAAACCTACTGTTTTCTCTCTCTTTGTTGTAGGTTCACTTTCTCCCTTACTCACTCTACAAAGCAACCCCATAAAGAAAAGTAGGAATGGCAGCAACCAACACAGTCCCAATTAGCCACCAAACTGGATATGGATATGGTCCTCAATCATCACAATGTTGAAGAACAGGAAGAAGACTGATTGAATTTGCTATTGCATTTGCATTGCTCTTTAATTTCGATGGGGAAGGTTGGCGTTGAAGAGGAACAGGCATTGCCTATCAGTGATGATACGTCGCATCAGAATGCAGATAGCAGATCTGTTGGTTGTTGTGGATTTCGATTTAAAGCGTTTCGTAGGATAATTGGACTCAGATGTTTGTTCGTGCTTCTTTTATCTGCGGCTGTGTTTCTATCCGCTGTGTTTTGGTTACCTCCCTTTCTTCAACCACATGATAGGGATCTAGATCTTGATCTCAGGTTAAAAGGTAATTCTCAGATTTTTGATACTGTGACTGATAGATCTAGTTTATTTTTTCAAATCAATCTGTGCTGTTTTTGTTTGGGCGTTGATTTTGATTCAATTGTGCTTCATATGCAATCCCTAATTTCCATTTTCCACTATGGAAATGTCTGATTGTTGGCTTCAATGGCTGTCCTGATCTGTCGGTGGTGGGTTTTGGGATTATAAAAAATAACTGAAAAATCTTACTTCATTGTTAATTGCCGGATTATTAGGGGAGAGCTTTAAGTTAAATATAGTTGACTAATCTATCTTTTCATATTTCACGGGTCAATTAGTTTCAGAGAAACGTTAATCAAGGTTTTCTGCTATAATTTTTTTCTGATTTTGTATAATGCAAAATGGATATAAATTTGACAAAGCTGTGACTGCGTCTATAATGATCTGTTTTATCTTTTAATTCTGTTTTAGATGAATGCTTCATTGTGGTGGGGATGCATGCATTTTGATTTACTCATAAGGATTTCCTCATTTTTCAGTAGCATCCTTGTTCAATTTTTGCATTAAGCTCCAGAATTTTGTTATTTTTATCTATAACTTCCTGAAATATTATTTTGAAGCACTTCAAAACTCTGCCAAGAGCGTAGTAGAGCAAAATTGGATAAATAATTAATAAAGCAATGGCTGCATGTGTCTGTATCGACCAGTTACTACTTTTTGTCTTAATTTTAGCTCTGAAATTTTCTTGTGGCCATATCTTATCTTGATCGTTTGCTTTAGCTCCTGTAAATAATTCTTAGATTATTGTTTTTAGACACATGTATTTTTTATGAGAGAGTAGTTGAATGAAATTGAATTTTCGTGTTTCGGTTAGGGTTTGGTAGAATTTTCCTAAATTTCAAGTTTGATGGAAGCACAATTGAAATATGATGACTAGTAGGGCTTATATGATTAGCTTTTCCTTTATTAATGTTGATACTTTAAGTTACATATTGATCTTGTCAATCAGACTATCTAATTCCCATGTGCATCATATACTTTCCGTTTTAACAAGTGAATTCCTGTTGAACTTGTCTTAACAATAAGGTCCGTATTTCTTTCGTCATTGAATGACTAGAGAAAGAAGTTTGCGGTTCAATGTTCAGGAATCAGGACTTAAACAAAAGCTTTTATTTGGAGAACTGGAAGGGTTGGATTTCTTTTAATTATTGGAATTTATCTGGATATAGTGCCATGGAAAATAATACCATTTACATATTTGCGTGTCTTATCTGGAATATTAATTCCTCTTTAACTTCTTCCCCATCTGGTAGTTATTCTTAACACAGAAAAATTTACGGAGTTCAAATTTGGAAATGTTTTTTTATTTTCACTTGACTTGCATAGTCCAGATATTCATCATAAATTACGCATAAATGTATATTTTCTTTTTGGCATTTTGATGCATCCCGATTAGTTTTTGACTTTTGCGTAGTGGACTGTCTGCTAGCATCTTAACAGAAGTGCTTTAAGTCCATTTCTGAGTTCGTACTCATAAGTTGTTTTGCTTGTTGATTTCTTGGAAAAATAAGCTTCCAATATGTTCACTGAAATTTTGGGTGGTAAATGGGACTGTAAATGCTTATGAAGTTAGCCAATTTGTCTAACTCTATTTGTATGTGGCTACATTAGATAATTAGAAGTACCAAAGTGAAGCTTTCGTGGAAGTTGCTGCCATGCCATCTACCGGCTTATATTCATTACCACTTTTGCCTTGGGATCAGATTATACTATCATATCATATAAAGTTCTAGAAGCTTTCAAGAGATTGTGTCCACAAATATTTCTATTTTTCTTTTTTGGAAATTTTTTAAGTGATAATAAAGCGAAGAATGGTATAATAACTGATAGAAGCGGCTCTAGATCCATGTTGCCTTGGATTAAGTGAACTATATTTAGTGAGTGAGAGCCCATCCCCCTCTTTGTTGACTGTAAAGAGTAGGGGCAAAAGAAAATGGCAACTTCTTTAAATAACAAAAAGCTACCTGATCTCTCTGTACATGGATCCTGTTCCTGTGCGTCTGAGATGGCATCAATTGGAGTGAAGATGATCCTCTCACTTTCTCATATTACATTATTACTATGTTAATTCCTCCTGTCTCTAAAGAAGGAAATTTCATTTTAGGTGCTTTAATTGACATGGAATGCTGTTCATTTTTTAGCAACGTATTTGTGATGTTACTTGGAGAGCTTTTTTTGTAACGGCATATTTGACCTAATTATAGCTTTTTCAGTTAGATGTCTAAATACATGGTAACCCATTTTCATTGCACGTCTCAAGGAGCAGGAGTCATGTTACTAGTCCATTGTTGAGCACAGTTAAATTTACTTACATATTTGGTACCAATATCAGTGTCAGTTTTCTCTGAATCTTAAGATAGGATGTTTCTGGGTACTACAAATAGTTTGAGATATAATATTTGTGACAGAATTTAGTCTTGCGATGCATATTATTTCTATTTAGATTTTTTTTTTGGTCTTCAAGGATTGCCGATAATAGTTTGTGTATGTTTCAATTCATGACTTTTAATGTGTCATTATGTCTTCGTTTTAAATAATGTTATAGCAAAAAAAATTATAATGCATTTCATTGTGGTCTCATTCAATCATAGTTGTTAGAGGCGCTAGGCGCTTCGAGGCGCTAGAGGGCTAACCTTGCCCGAAGGCGAGGCGAGCGCCTGAGGTACATCAGGCGCCAAAAATTTACAAAAAATATTTTTCTTACAAAGTGAAGTTATATGCAATAA
>CATIWQ010678239.1:0-29390 GCA_949673415.1 Euphorbia schlechtendalii
TAGTTTTAAAAGATATCGATCCCACAGGGAAGGACTAGCTCTAAAGATCAACAAGGAAGATAAAATAAGGAAAATAAAATATAATGAAGTAAAGGTTAGGAAAGAAGGGTTTCAATGAAAAATGAGTAAATATAGGTATGAAAGATTAGAGAATCTAAATATATAGATTTTCCCTACAAAATAAGCATAGCAGAGAAAGAATGCAAAATCAACAAAGATGTTACGATTCACTAAACTAATCTAACAAACTCGGTTCTAAATACTCAGATGTTCAATTATTCATCGAAGAGCAACACATGAAATGACTTTTCTAAATCTAGTGCAAACGAATTAAGACAATTATATGAACTTGGACAATGTCAATACTATGCTTCGTACGGGTCGCTCTCACATAGCCACATTTAGCAAGTTACCATTCCAAAAATGTTGGCTCACTAAATAGCGTTATATCACAGATCCAGTGATTATACACGATATTGTTAACCTCAAAATTACTCTTAAAATTAACTCCAACGCATATAACTTGATTAACATAAATGACTTAACACGAAATACGCATTATGACACATAGACATATCATAAACTTCGAAATAGAAAGTATAAGTAGAAAGCAAAGCAAAGTTGTAACGTATGCAAGTGAAAGCTAAAGTTGACCAAACCGTTTCCACTCTTTAATGGGAGTCGTCAATTCCCGCAATTCCTACGTCTGCTTTGAATTCGGTCTCAGCCCGTATAAAACCTCCGCTAGGATGCTATTCTTTGCGAATCTCAAACAAATGAATATTGAAGAACAAAAACTTTTATTGATAAATGATTTGCAAGTACACTTATACAACAATTGCTCGAGAATATAGAGAAATCTAGTGATTGAAACAAGGATTTGAATCACTTAAACATTTTCTCGCTAACACTAATGAACATAGCGAACTCTCTATCTATACACACACTATATCTCTTTATAATTGCACTCTAATGTTCTCCTCTCTGGTGGTGCATGAAATTTGTAAGGTTTGGAGCCCTATTTATAAAGTTCAAAGGGTTGCGTCTATCCAAATGAAGGGTTGTATCCATTGGTGAATGATTGCATCTCTTCATTGTGATTGGTTGAGAAGCTTTGATATAATCCATAATGGATAGGCACCTTTTCATGTGTGGTTGACTTTTGATAGGTGTCTTATCATTGGTAGTTGATAACGGTTGATCATGCTTATCTAGTGGTTGGTAGTTAAGAAGATAAAACCAGAAAACCATCCAAGTCGAGAATCTTTATTTGGCAGACTTCTATTTTTGAAGTGTACAAGTCACGATCCTGAATGATTGTCGCGATCGTGAATTGAGTTTTTCTTCAAAATTCTTCTTGCAACTTCACCTATCTTTGACAGCTTTGATCCTAAGCCAAATCTATAAGTTCACGCATCTTTTTGCACCTTTTTCACTCTTTTTTCATAGAATTCCTCTTTTGATCATTTTACTCCCAAGATTTACGTTGTATCCGCATTTGCATAAAAATCAACTACATACCATGTGAAATCTTTTATATGAAGTATAAAAATGACTTAATTTATAGTGTTTAATGTGTAATATTAATATGATATTAAGTGTAATTATACACTTATCATATATGCGCATTGATGAAACAAAGTCCGTGACTAATTCATAGCGTAAAAATGAAAGGATATAATGGGAGCTATGTGGAGTGAGAACTTCACATACGTATTACTATGAATAGTCTAAATATCCCTTGTCGTAGTTTCATTGAGACTGGACATCAATGGAGTGGATAGACTAGCATGTGTAGGCTTACTCTTTTGATTAGATGTATGCAGCCGATCTCAAGAGCTGAAGGTGGTACCTTGAGTTAACACATGAATGCATTTGGGTGATACATTAGAGACTGCTATAAGATAAACACTTGGAAATAACTATATCCATATGTTGGTGTCATGTCTTATTGCAATAGCAGTACGAGTATCCTCAGACCTGAGATACCAGTTACTTATGTAAGAGTTCCTATACTTTGGGTCATACTTACTCAAACCCTGGTGATCAGGATGATATGGGTGATTACGAGCATAGTGATCACATGTTGGTAAGCTATGTAGTTAAGATGGTATCCATCGCTCTTGATATAGTAATATAATGGAGATGTGCCTCAAGGCCCCTTATTTAAGTGACAAACTCATAAACCTCTGATTAGAGTACACGATTGATGGAACGTGTTTCTAATCGATCAAGATAGAAAATGGCTGAGTGTGTTCTTCGTGAACAAGTCTAATTCCAAGATAGCTACAGCTATTTCATGAGTTGACACTTAATATGAGCTCAATAAACAGGATGGTACATAACCTAATGAAAGGAGTGTATTGTATTTGTTACTACTGTAAAACCAGAACCAGTCACAGGCACGTGACGTTCCAAGTATCAGGGGACCATATGCCTTTGCTAGAAAGCCCATTCAATCGTGTAGAGCTATCGGGTTCCATAACGGTCTGGAACACTAAGCCTAAAGGTTCCTGGATGGGAAGCCAAGTTTAGGTTAACCATTAGCGGCTCTATACTTTGGGATCCCATGAGGTCACACACTTTGGGTTTTTATAGAACCATTTAAAGAACCTATGGATTGGGTCTGTACCGAAAATACAAGTTGTGAAATCAATGAGAAGAATTATTAATTGGTTTAACCAAATTAATAATAAAAAGGAATTATGAGAAAATAGGGAAAAGGTTACACGAAGAGAGCCAGGGATTTTCCAGTTGCGAGTGGGCCCCAAACCGAACACTGGTTGTTTAAAGTGGGACCTGAGCGGTTGCCCCCCATGCTAATAGGCTCATGGGCCACTAGCGTGCGGGGGAAGCCCGCACACGCTAGGGGGCTACAAGCCACGAGCGCTGCTACAAGGTAGCTTGACCTGCTAGACATGTGATTGAATTTATCCCATCCCATCTAGAGTTTTAGGGGGAATCTATCACTCATCCTTTTTCCTTAAAAATAAGCTTCAAAGCCTCTCATTATTCACACACAGCAAAAAGCTTTGAGTTTATTTTCTCTCTTATTTCTACTCTCCTCTTCTTTTGTTGTGTGAGATCCTCCATGAGTTTCTCCAAACAAATTGAAGAGTTCTTTTAGAAGGCTCTAAGTTTAAGTGAGCTTTGAAGTTTGGTTTTTAGGTTGATTTACGAGTAGTCTAGCAGTTGCTATCAATCGATGGGTTTTACCTCATCAAGGTTTTGGTTGGTGAAGATCTGTGTGTATCAAGTTATAGAGGTTCTCCTACTTTGGAAGCTTGTGCTTTTGAAATTTCTCAAAGGGAACGCCGCTACCAAAAGAGAGATCAAGCACTCATCAACCGGTAATGCTTTAATCTTTAGATGCTAGGTTTCTTTTATATGTTTCATAAACCTAAAAGCATCTATGGAACGTTTTAACTTAGGTTATATCAATCATGGCATGCTTAGGAGATCCTTAGGTTAATTTTAAGTTTTGAAATTCTACCTTGCAACCTTTGCATGTTCAATTACTCTTTTGATTAACCAACAAAGGTAAGCCCAAACAGGCTTTCCTTGTGAGCTTTACACAACTCGCATACGCCGGGTGTATAGGTGGAGCAATTTTTCCCCCCTTACTCCTATAAATAGGAGTCTTCCTCCTCCTTTCAACATTATTTTAGTTCATCCTTCTCTTCTAAACTTGGCACTTTTTGTTGCGAATTATTTTGAGATCCTCCACGAGTTTCTCTTTTATGTGCGAGATTCTCTGTTAAGGTTTATTCCTATTTTGGAAAAGATCCTTTGCAGTTATTCTTGGGTTTGTCTACCAGTGATCTAGCAACCACTTGTTAACTGACAAGTTCTCCCTCCTTCCGAGGTTTTGTTCAATGGGCTTCATGCAGACTACGAAAAATGATTATCCTACTTTGGAAGCTAGTGCTAACGAAGCTTTGTCTGATTGGTTTAAGGGATTGCTCTACCACTACCAGGGAAGACACTCACTAACTTGTAATACTCTATACTTAGATGCTAGGTCTCTTTTAATAACTTTTTATAGATCTAATGCATTTATGGAATATTTTAGTCAAGATTATATCAATCATGTCATGCTTAGGAGTTCCTTTTAGGTTAATTTCAAGTTTTGAAATTCCTCCATGCCAGTTCATATATTCATTACTTGCCTAGATTAACCATTAATTGTATTAGAGCATGACTTATGCTATGGATTATTGATTATAATATATTGAAATGTATTTTTTTCTTATGAATTGATTAAAGTATACTTTATATGACTTAGGCTTCAATTCCTATTATGGAAAAAGTTGTGATAACTAGATTAAGGTTTTACTCAAACTTAGTCTAGATGATTATCATAAAATTAAAAATGTTTTATTGCACGTGTAAATGTTTTAATTGCGGGTCGTTCAGTACTTCACTCTATTAAAAAATGAAATCTTTAAATCAGAATTGTCTATGGTATATGGAAATAAAGTGCATGTGGTTATTTTGTCAAGGATTGGACTTGGTTGCTCATTTACTTTAAGGGGACCTCTTCTACCTAGAAATCTCCATCAATATCAGATTCAACGTACCAAAGAGACTTTTATATGGGAATTGGATTATGCATATGGTTTTACATCCGTAGTTTAAATTGTTAAATTAAAACTTTTAGACATAAGTGCAAAAACTTAAACGTGGACCTTGTTTATTTTGCTTGCTATGTGGAGTCTTGGTATAATGTAATGATTATGATGTACCAATCTTGAGCCTGATCCCTTAGATTAATAATTCCAAATAGCCAGAATTATAGTGATCATAATATTTTACATCGTTAAGTCCTCGACTAGGGCGAGACCAACTGCACCAATGAAATACATATAACAATTTTATGGTAGTAAATAGTCTTCCTATCATAAGTCGTGATATAAACCTTGTTAATGGATGTAAAAACATGTACACCATCCTTTTCCTTAACATGTGTTTGACCATGAGACTAGATAGTGATAAAGTCTTAACCGAACTAGGTTAGTTGTCCATATAATTGGAGCTAATGCCGAATTGGAGACACGTTTGAGGAGTTGTATAGCTGGCTATACATGTCTCAAGAAAGATAACTCAAATGGATTAGCAATTGCATGGAATGAAAATGGACAGGTTCCAACCATAGCTGTCTATTGTTGCTTGACCTACTATAGCGGGGGTCCCCTTAAATTAGTTATGGATGCTACCTAAAAAGGAAATGGTTCAACCATGTTTCCCAAATTCAATAGAAGGGACTATTTGATTATCGATAAAAATAGAAAGAAAAATTTATTTAATTAAAGACCTTATATTAAATGCATGTACATACACTAATGTTTGAACAAATACAATCTTATATCTTTGCTGGACAATGAATCAATACATAAAACTTTGCTCAATTCTTGACAATAAGTTAACTAGCATCAATTTTGAGGACTGGTTTAAGGCTCTAAAAAATGAGCTTGAGAAGAACAATCTGGATTATATTAGGATGACCCTGAACCAGTCAATCCTGATGCTGGGGCTTCTATCCAATAGACAGAGGCATATCTTAAGCACAAGAAGGATGCTTTTGTAGTATCACTGTTATACTTGAAATCATGACCTTAAAGCTTAAGAAACAGCATGATTGTATGGACTTAAAATCTATGCTGATTCATCTCAAAAGAATTCATGAAGGCATGAATATTGAATGAAATGAAATATTGAAATTCTTTTATTTCTTTGGGAAACATGATGGGATCCTTGCCATTTAGCATTGTAAAGAATACTTTTCTTATTCTAAAAGGATGATTCAAATAGGAATTGAAAGAGATTCTGAATGTGACATATAAACTATGATTGATAGGCTATATGATAAACATTCACCTTTTGTGATAGATTATCTCACGTCATGAAGACCAACAAAACATTTGAGTTTTTAAAAAGGTTTATGCATCATCGTCTACCATTATAGTTACCTCATCACTGCTCTTATGAAGGCACTGAGGTTGGACATAGCTCCATTTTTCAATGGACCTAGGGAGACGGTCTTTCTAGTAAAGAAGGTGCTGGATATGGTCCATTTTAGTAAGCTGAAGAATAAGCAGGTTCACACCCGCTATTCTAAGGCTCAGGACCTGAAATTGAAAAAGGCTCAAGTAGAGCCAATCATCTTTCCAAAGTCTATGCTGAAGGATGATGAAGATGCCTTTATAGCGGACTTTGAAGGGTCTAGTGAAGAGATCGCAGAAGACATGCCTTTAACTACTAAGTCGGAGCAAATCCCTACAACCGCTGCTTCTTCTTCTCCCAAAGCTAAAGTTGGCTCTTAAAGAACAAGAGCCAGCAAAGCAAAAGAAAGGGCATGACATACACCTGCCTCACCCTCAATGTGGCAAAGAAAGCCCTTAAAGTTGAAGATTCACGCTCAAAAGAGCTGATGAGGCGAGATAAAAGGCTGAGGAAGCTTAGAGTCAGGCTGAGGAAGCTGAGGATGTAAGAGAGCAAGAAGAATCCCTACTTTACTGTAAGTGCAAGCTTGAGGAAACCAAGGAGGATGTAGAACAAGGGAATTCTAAGAAAGGTAAAGAGGACCTTGAATTTAAAAAATCTAAGGTTGCAGCACATGTGAATGAAATTTTAGCTAAAGCTAGGGGCACTCAAAGCAAGCGCACTACCACCACTCACCCAATGAAGTGCAATGTTTAATGAATCGCAATGTTCAAGTGGTGAGCAGTGATGAAGAGGATGTTGGTGAGGATATGGAGATTATAGACTGGGAAGAATATACTCTTCCTAAGGCTAACATTTGTAACCCAATTCCGACTCAACCTGAGTCCACTTTCGGTCAAGCTGAGTTACCTGAGGCTGACCCATCCTTGGGTCAAATAGTCAACCCCCAAGTACCTATAAATCCTTCCCCCATTTCTTTTGTAAATCCTAAATCTTCTTCTCCTGTACATCCTGCAAATCCAACTTCTATAAATTCTCAAATCCCTATGTCCTCTCTGTAAATTCTCCTTCTCAAAACCAAATTGTAAATTCTCCTTATTAAACCCCTTCTTCTCTTATTCAACTAACATATTCTTTCTCTCCTCCTTCCTCTCCTCCACAAAACATTGAAACCATTATAATCCCTTCTCATGTCAAATCTAAACCTAATCCCACTTCTTCAAATGTACAAAACTCTAAGCCAAACCATTCTTCACAACCATCCACTACCCCCTCTATTCCCTTTGATTAGAGAAGTTCCTAAAGATGAAAAGTTCACTTAACATGTAAAAGTAGATGAGGAAGGTTCTAAGGAAAATTTTATAGCTAATGAATCATCTCCCTCTAGTAGTAACCCAATCTAAGAGGACTTGGCTGATTCAGCCATCTTTGCTTAGATTAGAGAGCTAACAAGGAAGCAATTCCATACTCTCAAAACTGATGATAAGTTGGATGGAGCAATAAGCCATGTGCTATTGACTTACGAATTGATGGACTTATCCATAATAGGTAACACAAAAATTCTAGTGTTCGAAGAGAACTCAAGCATTCTCTTTGATTCTATCTACTTTAAGGACTTTGAAAAGATTCAAGGAAGCTTGTTTGCAATTCGCAACCATCTAGTGAAGGAGTGAGCCAAAAGCTTAGTGGACAAGATGGCCTTAATCCTAATTGGGTTGTTTGATTCTACAGCTTAGCTGTCACCTCTATCCCCATGTCTACTACTCTCGCTAACATGGTAGGAGGAAAGATAAAAGTTAGTATTGATGCTGCTACTGAGCAGTCGAATAGCTTGAATGCCACTCAGGTAACTAAAGCTACAAAGTTTCATCAGTTCATGGAAGAACAGGTCAAAATCAAAAGGAGCATCAATAGGAAAATTTACAATGAGCTCAAGGAAGTAGAAACCACCAAGGACATTAGTCACAACATGGTGAAGTTGTTGGAGTCTATGTCTAAGCTGATGGTCATCTATGACAAGAAAGTGGATCGCATGTTGAAGGTGGTAGAAGAGACTAGGAAGAAGGATGAGAAACCTTTGTTTAACCTAGATGCCTTGGATGAGAAGATGGAGTTTGCCTGCAAGCTTATCAATGAAAACACGGATGACAAAGTCAAGAAAGCACAGAAAGCTCTATTCGAAGCTATGGTCTAGCTATTCCCGGAGCCAACTATGTCACTTGACCTAGATAACTAGCCTCTCCACTCATAAGAAGCTTAATCTCATAAAGGATAAGGTCAACGATATGTAATGCAACATCGATAAGATGATCACTACTAGGATTTGTGATTCAAAGGACATTGAGTTTAGAGCCAAATGTATGCACTCATTATGCCAAAGAATCATTAACATGGAGACACAATTGAAGATTGATATCTTTACTTTTGAGTTTTGTGGTTTGCTGCAATGCTTTCAACAGTTCACCTGCCAAGGATTTGACCAAATTGCCCATCTAACAAGGTGCTATCATCTACTCCTTACTGAAATTAATTACCAACATTATCTATCTCTTAAGGTGAAAGAACATCTTGAATCAAAAATCTCTTCGGCAATCATAGGTAAGTAAGAGGACTTCCAATCTGCCATCGACTCCTTCAATCTGTGCCTCGATCAAATTGCGAAGGGATAGATAACAAAGGGGGAGAAGGTAGTGGAAGATTCAATGAGGATGGCTTCTTAGTATAGACATTCCTTATCAGGATGGCCTCAACATCCACCTCATGATCCTCAGTCTCAGCATCAGCCACATCACCTACAGCATCCGCATCATTCTTCGTCTAGTCATCCCAATGTTAGCTCATCATCTTCGCAATGTCGTTGATAGTTGTAAACAAGATAATCAAACTTGTAATATGACCTAGCATGTAATCTTAGCTCTAAACACCTTTTGTGTACTGACTAATTTTTATTAATGAAAGATTTACATGTTTATTATCCAAGTTAAGAGCTTCTTAAATTTCCTATATGTTGTTGAATGTATGCTACTTCTGGTTATAAAATATTGCAGGAATGTACACTACGACTAATCTTAAAGAAAAGCTGAAGTAAGACAAAGTCCCAAATAGAAGAAAATTCCCCTAAGTATGGGGGAGATGAGCTGACTGAAGAGAATCTACTCAGTATGAGGGAGTCCACATTGACTCTGGAATTCACTCAGCATGGGGGGAGTCTTACATCATCTATCAAGTATTCCTATATCTTTAAACCATTTATTCAATTAATCTCTTCAAATACCAAGTTTGTTATCTATTCCAAAATGGGGGAGATTGTTGAAACCAAGTTAATAGTACCTCACAGGTACTTAAAACATTTTGGAAATAACAAACTGACTAGGATAGTGAAATTACTTGAGTACTAATTAGACTCTTAATTAGTCAAGTTTAGTTGATGGTGTTTAAAGAAAAAATAACTCATTTTATAGCGGAATTAATACGTTAAGGCTTAGAGTAAGAAAAGCCAAGCTCATCTCAGTATTGCATAGTTTACAAGATTAGATTTAGCAAAACTGAGTTACTTTGACACTTAGAGAAATATTTGACACAAATGCATTTAACGGTTTATGTGAGGAACAAAATATTCCTTTGATGCTTTTCAAGAGAAAAGGTGCTGAAATTTAAAGTGGATATTCAAGTGGTCCTCACAATCAAAGATGTCAATACAGAATGTTGGAGAATCCTCACAAAAGTCAAAGATAAAAGGAATGCTCTAACATGCCTCGTTTTCTCTATGTCCTCGCGCCTCTTTGTAATGTTAGAAAGTCAACGAATCACAGAATTCTATGTTGCATCTCACTTGCCTCTCTATCTGAACAATTTTGTTGAAGAAAAAACAATTTTTTAACACATTAGATTAACGAATTAATATCGTGTTTCAACATTTGAAATCTCTATTTCTATACATCTTGGAATTTATTTCAAATAGGAAAATTCGAAATATTTAAAAAGAAGAGAAAATGAAGAAGATGTCATGATGAGAAGTTTGCAACGGCTACTTCCAAGAGCTTCATCTATAAGTAGAAGACTGAAGTAGACATTCAAACTTCGTGAATCACCTTGAATTTCTTTAAGATCTCAAACTGTGTTCAATCATTCCCAGCTTTTAGAAATTCCAATTCAAGATATCAAGAAAATGCAAATTGTCTAATCTATTTGTAATAGAGAGATAGCACTTAAGATTTGACATTGTAAAGTATTCAACCAATTTTAAAAGTTGAAATCCTCTGTTCGGAATTTCTTTTAAAACCCCCCTTTGTTTTTTTATATTAAGCCATTTTGAACCAACATGAACCTATAGATTGCAATGACCAGTCTTAGATGAAGTTCGAAGGTCTACCTCAACCCATATTGATGTCATTGCTATCTTTGATGTTAATCTTGCTCTGGTCATCCACACCTCTGCTACCGTGATTACAATTCCTTCTACTTTCACCCTCAGTGCCCCTATTGATGGCATCTTGATGGTTACCACTCCTATCAATGATCCTCTTCATGTTGATCCGTCAAGCAAGATCACTGCTCCTACTCCGATCATCCATGCCTCCGTCGTTCCTTTTACAACTACTACTGATATCACCATGGAATAACCTTCTCTTATGGAGGAAGAAGAAATTATATTGATGTAATTTTTAATTTGATAAACTCTATGTGTAAGATCTTTATTGTAGTGAAATTATATAGACTTTGCTTACTTGTTTAATGTTTCACCTAACGGTGCCATGCATGCATATGAGTCTGCACATAACATTTTTTTGCATACATGATGTGCTTTTGCATGAAATTAACTTGGGTAGGAATGAATCATCTAAATTGGTAAAAATATCCAATGATTTAAACACTGGTGAAAAAAGAGAGATTGAAAATGTGCTTAGGCGTTTTGTGAACGATTTCATCTAGTCATATGAAGACATGTCAGGAGAGGATAGCGAAATTGTAGAGCACAAAATTCCAAATTATCCAAAGTTCAGGACAATGAAGAAGAAATTGTCTCGATTGTGTTCATAATGGGTATATAAAGTTAAGGAAAAAGTAGTGAAGTAGCTTGAAACTAAAGTTCCCCGATGTTGTGATAGCTTTACTCTATCTGTGAGCCAATATTCAAGTTATCAATAGCTAAAAGTTTGGAATGATCAATGTAATCTAGCCTTTGAAAAGATCAAGTCATATTTGATTAATCTACTAATCCTCAAACTGTCAACTTATAGCAAACCTCTCATCTCCTATCTTACCAATGAAGAATTTTTAATAGGGGAAATGCTTATCCAAGAGTAAGATGATAAGCACAAGCACGTAGTGTACTATTTGAGTAAGAAGATTCTAGAGTATTAAAGCCGATACATGGTTGTTTAAAAGACATGTGCAACTATGGTTTGGCTCAGTAAGAAGCTTACTTCAAATCATATAAAATTCAATTAGTGGCTAAAATCAACCCTATGAAGTATTTGTGCCAATCTCTAACTTTAGCTGAAAAGCTCTCTCATTGTTTACTTCTTCTCTCTGAATTTGATATTGAATATATCACGAAGAAGGTGATAAAAGGCAGAGTGGTCATAGAATTTCTTGCTAATCAAGTCCTGGACTTTGACTATGTGGAGAACTTGGATTTTCCTGATGAGTAATTAACACCAGTTGAATTAGTGAATGAAGAGTGGACTTTGTTCTATGACGGAGCTAAGAACAATCGAGGGGTAGGTCCAGGGGTTATCCTAGTAACACCACAAAATGAAGTCATCCCGCTCTCTAAGTACCCTGAATTTCCTATCACCAATAATGGGGAAGAATATGAGGAACCTCTTTGGTATGCAAGCTTTGAGGAATATCGATGCGTCAGAAGTCACTATCACTAGTATGGGAGATTGGAAAATCAAAGAAGAGTCACTTTAGTTATATCATGATGTAGTATGGGAGTTGGCTACAAGATTTAGGAAATGTCTATTTTGATATCTCCCCTGTGATGAGAATCAAATGGTAGATTCCTTGGCTACTCTAGCCTTTATGTGGGAAGGCCCCCAATCCCAACCAATCAAGCTCGTTGTTCTTCAATCATCTAAGAAGCCATTCTATTATTTTGTCATCTCAGTCCCTATCAACACAAATGAGAATCGTTGCTATCAGGATATAGTCCTATTGATCCAAGATGGGGAATTCCCTCTACGAGTAACAGATTCAGAGTGGTTATCTCTTCATCAACAGGCTGCTTAGTTAAGAATTTTCGATGATGATCTCTTTAAGCATAATAGCGATGATTTCTCTTCATGGTGTATTTCTGAAATAGAAGCTTCTCTTGTCATGAAACGTATCCATGGGGGAGACTGCAGCCCTCACATGAATGGTATAGCCTTAGCAAAGAAAATTCAATGACAAGGTTAATTTTGGATTACAATGATAGCTGATTGCATCTTTGAGATGAAGAAATTCCATGAGTTGAAAATATATGGGGACATTAGTCATTTTCTTCCATCAAATTTTCACAATATTTCAAGCCTTGGGCATTCTTACCATGGGGGATTGATATTATTGGTGAGATCCTACCTTCTTTGACTAATGGGCATCGCTATATCATTATGGCGGTTGACTACTTCTCTAAGTGGGTAGAGGCTGAATCCTTTACCAATATAACCGCAAAGAAAATGGCCAAGTTCATTGATAAATAGACTTTTGCATTCTATAAGATGCCAATTCCAAAGGGCAACAATCAATTTGATTGAGAAATATAGCATTGAGTATCAACACTCTTTTCCCTATAGACTTTAAGCTAATGGGACAGGGGAAGCATTAAACAAATCAATCAAGAAGATCTTATCCAAAATGATAACTGCTTATCGTGATTGAGCGGGTAAGCTTCCATTTGCATGTGGGGCTTACAAAACTAGTGTGCAAAATCCAACAAAATAGGCTCATTTCTCCTTAGTCTATAGGATGTAATTCGTTAACTTGGAAGAAACCAAAGCAGGATCCTTAAGGGTAAAACGAGAAGCAAAGTTCAAAGAGTTAGATTAGGAAAGAGCCATCTTGAGAGCTTTAGTTCTCTTTCAAAACTACCAACAAGGTATGACAAGAGCTTACAACAACAAAGTCAAGAATCAGAAGCAGCATGTGAAAGTGGGGGACTTGGTCTTAAAATAGTTGAAACCCTCCAATATCGATGCTAAGGGGAAGATCAAACGTAATTAGGAAGGCCCAATCATGGTCAAGAAAGTCATTAGAAAATGAGCAGTCAAAGTGATGGACATGGACGATAATGAATTCGTAAACCCAATCAAGTTGGACTGGCTTAAGCGCTATCACGTTTAGGAAAAGAATTAAAATTTGAAAACTAGCATAGTAAAAAAATGATATTCATCCAGCAATCCTATCAACTATCCTTCTTCATACAGTTGAGAAAAAATTAGGTTGTTCTTTTAATGATTAGTTTTGTCAAAGTGAAATCCTGAAAAGGGTGCTTTGGAAAAAAAAATAGGAAAATGAGAGAAAATAGGCAACTTTTAACTTGAAAATCTAAAACGGCGGGTTGGCCACTTGGGTTAAATCATTGGACATTTTTGTACCCAGTTATTTTCATTTGTAGAAATGTCATTATTGTTTAACCGTTATGCGTATATGTATAACTAGATACATGTGTGCTATGTTGAGAAACAACGCAAGTAACGCAAGACATTTGCATAAAAAAATAGATACGCTAAAAATCTAAAAAGGATAGCCTATGTAAAAACTAAGTTTGTTATATTAAAAACCTAAAAGGGGAGTCTAGGCAAAAGTAAGACAATGTTCGATAGATTGATCAAAACCCACAAGGGAAGTCTATACTAAAATTAGAAAAAAGAATATTCAATTCGTCACATATTTTCATATTTGCAAATGTTGTCCTATGGTCATCCTTTGTATAAAGGATGAATATCATCAGATTCCTTCGTAGCAAGGATTTTCACAAGGGGAAGCAACTCCCAAGACATTCAAGCTCAATAAATAACATATTAAGACCAATGTTAGCGTCATTGGTGCCATAGAAATGAGGGATCTGAATGTCAAACATTCGAAAACTCATCCAAATCTACTCAAAACTAAATTCAAGCTTCTAATTCGAATTTGGTCCATCCATCCATGTTAACTAGTCCAAATGAATTCCACATCAACCAATCAAGATTTTGTAGTTACCAAAAGAGCATCAACTAATGGGGCCCAAGGAACCAAATAAATATCACAACCTCATGCATATGCGTATAATCATACAAACATACATGCAAACTATTAACTAATCAAATACATAACATACATGTGAGCATTCAAATTCATCATTCACATGCACATATATGTGATTAAGTTGTCACAGGATCTTGTCAATGACTCATCCTTGTCACGCCATCGTCTTCTCGTGACTTCACCTTGACACGCCAATGGCCTACCATGACTTCACCTTATCGTTCCACTATCTTGTCACATCACATTCCTTGTAATGCCACTATCTTATTGCTTCTCCATCCTTATCACTCCACTGTCTTTCCGTGTCTCCATCCTTGTCATGCCATTATCTTACCGCGTCTCCTTCCTTGTCGCACCATTATTTTGTCACGTCTTTTTCCTTGTTGCAACACTATCTTGCCACATCTCCATCCTCTCTACACCACTATATTTCATATCAATGTCCTCATCGTTCCATTTTCTTATTGTGAATACATCCTTGTCAATGCTACTATCTTACCGTATGACATTTTAGATTTTAACAATTCGTGAAAGGGGTAGTTCTACCTCAACAAATATTTTGGTCAAGGCTGAATTCTCATACATAATTAATTTTGTTCATGGTTTAACTCTTGATTGAATGGGAAAAATATTTGCTTGCGCAAAGTCAATCAAAGAGTTATTAAAACAATCCTTGACACATTACTAACTTCAAAATTATATTTTCTTACTTGTAGATTTTTCTTAGCCACACTTTGGGAATCAAAATCAAATCAATTTCCAAATCATGTCTTGGAAATTAAAATTGCATCAATCTTCTAAACAACATGTTGGAGATCAAAACCAAATTCAATTTTCCAAACCACATTTTAGAAATCAAAACCTTGTACACCCTTTACTGCTAATTCTCTCTACCAATTACCACATATTTATTTATTTACTTAAATATTCATTTTCTAAAAAAAATTCATAAAATTATAACCTCAAAAGAACCTCTCTACGTCAATGGTCAAAGCCAAGATTCACGCAAGGGGAAAACTCAACCTTTTCAAAGGCATCGGTAGTACTTTAGACTAGGTCGAATTTCTTTCACTCAATTATTTATCCATTTATTTTCTCAATGTATTAACTCTTAATTGAAGATGAAAAATATTTTGTTTCCAAATGTCAATCAAGTAGTTAAAACGCACGTATTGACACTACTAACTCCAAAACAATTCTGTTCCATACAGGTTTCAAAACTTACTAAATTATATCCCGGTGATTCAAAAAGGTGGGAAAACATCCTTGTTAGGGTTCCAAAGAGCATGATGGTCTTCAATGTTCGAAGGTCAAACTTAGCACCAAATTATTTCTTATTGATTCTGAGAATTTGGAAAAAAATCAATGGTGTGCATTTCTGAAGAGAAAGGCGGTCTTCCATGGTCTGTGATCGACTTCGGTACTAAATTATTTCTTGGTGATTCTGAAGAATTGGAAAAGATCCATGTTGGAGATTTCCAAAGAGCATGGAGGCCTTCCATGTTCTGAGGTTAATTTCAGCACTACATTATTTCCTGGTAATTTTGAAAATTTGAAAACATCTATGTTGGGGTTTCCAAAGAGCACGACAGTCTTCTATGTTCTAAGGTCAACTTTGACACTAAATTATTTTCTTGTGATTTCAAAAATCGAAAAACATCCATGTTGGGGATTTTCAAAGAGCACGTCGATCTTCTATATTCTAAGGTCAACTTTGGCACTAAATTATTTCAGGTGATTATGAAAAATAAAAAAACATTCATGTTGAGGTTTCCAAAGAGCATAGTGATCTTCCATGTTTTGAGGTCAACTTCGGTGCTAAATTAATTCCTGGTGATTCCGAAAATCAGAAAGCATTTATGTTAGGGTTTCCAAAGAGAACGTCGATCTTCCATATTTTGATGTTAACTTCGGCACTAAATTATTTCCTAGTGATTCTGAAAATCTAAAAACATCCATGTTGGGGTTTCCATAGAGCAAAGTGATCTTCCATGTTCTGAGGTCAACATTGACACTCAATAATTTCTGAGTGATTCATAAAATTGGAAAACATCCATGTTGGGGATTTCCAAAGAGAACAATGGTTTTCCATGTTTTGAGATCAATTTTGGCACTAAATTATTTTCTAGTGATTCCTAAAATTGGAAAACATCCGTGTTGGGGATTTTCAATGTTTTTCCATGTTCTGAGGTCAATATTGACATTAAGTTTCCAAAGGGTTCCCGAAATGTTGTATAACCACAGGAGGTCAATCTTGTTGGGGCTTCAGGAAGCATGGTTGTCTTCAATGTTCTAAGCACCAACATTCTTGAGATCCTAAAAGATCATATAACACCCAGAGTCATCTCGAGTTATTTCCTTGTCAAAGTTCCGAACAATACACTTTCACACCTAACGGTTAACGAAGACAACTCAATTATTTCCTCAGGGCAACAACTAGGCGCTTTAATCCTAGGAGTCAACCTCATCAAGGTTTTGAAAGGTGTAATTTCTCACCTCAAGGTCAACTTCGACAAGTCAAGCCAGACCAGGTATGATTTCTATTCCTTGCTTCTTTTGTGTGATCACATTAACCTATGTTAGTAATGATCTCACGAGGGGTAATTTCTGAGTACGAGATTCTTAGTCCCCCTCGCAAAACGATGATGAAAGCTTATTATTTAAAATTGTTCTCCAAACTTTTGCGGACCCACAATCGGGGCTAAGATGGTGTCAAAAGAAGTTCTTCTAACCTTTCTAACCTTTCTCACTTGTTAAAATATTTAATTTAATGATTAGATAATTTTATTTAATATGTTTATTCATGTTTACCTTTGTTAGGCATAAAACAAGTATTTTAACTTAAAAGCCCTGTTTTATTCATTAAGAATAAATAAAAAAACCATAAAAAATATTAAATATTAAATTTTATATGTTAAAGAATTAAAAGATTCTAAAAGTGAAAAAATCGATTACATTTGTTGTTTGGGGAAACCAGGACCTCAAGTGGTCTCTTGGGACCTGGTGCCCCTGTGGTTTCCCCTACACCTATGCCGCCGTTGGTCAAAACAGACCGATGACGGTCTTCATACTAGGTCACCGCCGATCCAGTTAGAGGGGCACCTGGTTTTTATCCGAATTCCCTATTTTTTTACCGTATTTTTACTATTCTTTGGCGCTTTTTCCTTTTTACCCTCATATTTTAGCTGACCAAAAAGGGGATAAAATGGTTAAAACTTTAAGGAGAGGGGGGACACCTTATTTCGGCCACATTTTGGGTTAAAGTGTGAGAAGAGAGAGAAACATAAAACTTAGTGAAAAAGTTTGGGAAAAACGGGGAAAATCCCACTTCCTTTGATTTTTCTTCCATTTTCTTGAACTTTTCTTGGTTTGGGCTCTTAAGAGTTAGGGTCCTTCAAATAAATTCCTTTAAAACCTAAAAATAGTAAAAAAAACTCCAACTGTAGCATTTTTTCTTCATTTTTTGGTGTTCTTCAACAAAAATTCAACAAATAAACAAAAAAAGGCTTGGGATGACTCCTTTCTTGGCATTTCTACCTCCAAAATCATTTGGATTACGTCAAAGGGGCAAGCTTCTGAGTTTTTGGAGACTTGAAGGCTAGTTTGTTTGTTTTGTATTTTTGGGTGTTTTGGGGGTGAAAAATGGATTATTAACATGTTGCCCCTCTAGCTGAATCGGTGCCCCTTTAACTAGACCTGTAACCTTATAGTTGGACTAGCACCCCTATACTTAATTACAGGGGCACCGGTCAACTAAAAAGGTGTTATTCTCTTCCATGGGTGCCATTCCAAATTGATTTGCCTCGGTTCAAAAGTCCATTTTTCACCTATCTTATGCATTAGAAATGAAATTCTATGAGAAAAGGTAGGGGATTCTTGAGGTTTTGTAGTCTTACCAGCACCTTTGCTGGCAACCAGGTTACCTCAAGAACCTTAACTAGTGCCGATCTAGGTGGTGGCCAACTAGGCTACCACTGATATGACCTAGAGGGGCCATGGTCTGGTTTTCGTACCGGACCACCTTTTTGTTGTTTTTTTGCCTACATTTCTATTTTTCACTTTGTTTTAAGCACCCCAATGACAAGAATAAATATTCCTCGATAACCAACCTCACTATATGCCATGTAACATCTCCAAATAATTAAAATGAGCAAGATTGAGTCTAAAATAAGTTGTTTTTACAAGAAAAATCACTTGGAAACTTGAATTTCCACTTTTAATAATCAAAATGAGCGCAACACTTTTAACAATCACCCGAATCTAACTTTTTATTGATTTATTGAGTCTTGTCTAGTATTACTAACCCTACTTGTAATGTGCCATATTAATTGTGCTAAACCCTTTTGGATGCATATTAGATGTATTTTAGGATTTTAATCCTTCGAGTATTGTTTTGTAAAAATAAATTTGTAGAACCCAAGTTAATAGTACCTCACAGTACTTAAATGTTTTGGAAATAACAAACTGACTAGGATAGTGAAATCAATTGAGTAAGTATACTCTTAATTAATGAAGCTGACTTGAGTTTAATTTTAAGGGAAAACAACTCAGTTTGCTGAGTAATTAATTAAGTTACGGCTTAGAGTAGGAAAAGTTGAGTATGTGCTGAGTACTACGTAGTTTAGAAGTATATCAACTCAGATGTGCTAAGTTAGCTTTTATTAATTAAAAGATGTATTCGCTGACACTTAAAGAATTAAATGACACCAATGCTACAAACATCTTTTGTGAGAAACATAATATTCCTTCGATGCTTATCAAGTTAAAAAGCACTGAAGTGAATGAAGATTTCTAATGGTCCTCACAATTCAAAAGGTGTCAGTACGGAATATCGAAGACTCTTCACTAAAGTCCAAGATAAAAAGAATCCTCTGACATGCACCATTTTTCTCTATGTCATTGCATGTCTCTGCAAACTTCATCAACGTCAACCAAATCACAAGATTCCATGTTGTTCTTCACACGCCTCTCTCTCAAACTTTTTTCCTTGAAGATAAATGAGAATTTCTAAACAGGATTTTATCGCGCCTCAACATTCAAATTTCTATCTTTAAACATCCTAGAATCTTTCTCCAATGGGAAGATTCGAAAGTTATGAAGAGAAGAGAAATTTAGGAGCTGCAAGGATGAAAAGTTTGCAATGGCTACTTTGCAAAGCTTCAAGTATAAATAGAAAACTGAAGCAGAAGTACAAACTTGGTGAATGACCTCAAATTTCTTTAAGAGCTAAAACTCTGCGAAATTACTCATAGCTTCAAGAAATTCCAAATTCAAGTAATCAGCAAACAATCATTTCAAATCAGTTTGAAATAGAGAGAATCAAATACTTAGATTTAACATTGTAAGGATTCAATATTTTATAAGTTAAATTCAGTTCGCACTTTCATTTATAATCTAATTGTCAGTTTGGGAAGGGTACCCAAGATGAGTCGAGTAGTAGTTAGAAAGAAAGGAACTTTATGTAAAAATTGTGGCTACCCATTGTAAAGGTGGCTCCACCTAAGTAAGAACGAACACTAGTGGATTAAAGCTCCGAGAAGGAATCTGGGGATTTGAGTTAGGCTCGAGGCTGAACCAGGATAAAATCAGGTATTGAAGTTCTAAACATAAGCTTTAGCTTTTATTGAGTTCAGCTCATTCATCATTCTTTTCATCGTTAAGTGTTTTTGCTTAAGAAACCGATCCTAACTGAGTAGAGTACTCAGTAAGAGATTGAAGATAAACTATGCCAGTGAAGCTAAGCAGTTTATAAGTTTTTATACCAACTCAGCACGCATAACTCAGCACGCATCTAAAAACATAACTCCTCTATTGTTGTTTACAAGCTGTCTAAGGACTAACAAGTGGTATCAGAGCAGTTTCCCAACTTATCAACTAATTATCTTTGAGTCAAGATCCATAAATGGCTTATAACAACTAGAGTTCTTGCTCTAGTCAGGCAGTTCTCTTAAAAGAGGGAATGTATGTTACCAAGCCACCTCTTTTTTATGGTAATGATTACACGTTCTAGAAAAATCACATGAAAAACTTCATTCAATTGCAAAGCATGTAGGCTTGGCTCACTATCAAGCTTGGCCCTTAAGTTCCCATTGTTGTGAGGAACGTAGTGCATGTTCTAGTAGATCCAAAAGATTACGATGACACTAACCTGAGGCTTCTCAAGGAGAATACCTCGGCGATTAACTACTTACACTATGCGCTAGATCTTACTGAGTTCAACAGGGTCTCAGGATGTGAGACAACACCAAAAATCTAGAAGAAATTGGAGATTACCTATGAGGGGATAGATAAGATCAAGGAGTCAAAGATCAATCTCATGCTAAGGGAGTCTGAGATGGTCTCAATGGGTTCCAGCGAGGGTATTCAAAGCATGAATCCCAGGTTCATTAACATTGTTAATGAACTGAAGAGATTGGGAAAGGAGTTCATTGAATAGGAGCTCGCCAAGAAGATTCTGTGCACTCTTACCTTAGAGTGGGACTCTAAGAAGAGCACTATTAAGGAGGCTCATGATCTAAAGACCTACAGCTACGATGAGCTGATAGACACCTTGCTAACTCATGAGATGTCTCTGAGAAAGTATTCTGATAACTCCAAGAGGAGTCAAGGCAAGGAAAGAGAGGGAAAAGGTATTTTCCTAAAAGCTAATTCATCTGATGAGTCTAACAGCTATGACTCTGATGAGCAAATGGCCCTTCTAACTAAGTATTTCAAACGCTTCATGGAGAAGGACGGGAAGTTCAATAAAAAGAAGTTTCCTGCTAAAATCAAGTCAACTAAGCATCGGCGTGGAGCCGAGGAAGGACCTAAGTAAGAGCACAACAAAAATATCAAATTCTTTGGCTGTAGAGAGAAGGCCGTATCCAATCCAGCTGTCCAAAGGTGAAGAAGGATAGATTCAAGAGGTTCAACAAGAAGAATGAAGCCCCTACTTCCACATGGAGCAACTTAGAAGAATCCTCATTGTCTGATGAGGAAGCAACTGACTCAGCAAACCTCTGTCTCATGGCCATCAAAAACCAAAGGGACAAAGGCTCAGCATCTATCTCTGATAGAAATCCATTTGTTGCTGGCTCTAAAGTTGAGCATAATAAGGGAAAAGCTCCTCAAGCTGAGGTATATTCTGAAATTCCCTTATCCATGGAAGAATTCACCTAGTCACTTTTTGATTTTATGAAATTGACTAACAAGTCGATGAACATCAAAGAGCTAGTGAGGAGATGTGAAGATTTGGAAGAAATTGTCACTTCCTTATATCTTAATATCCGCTTTCTTCAATAAAAAGCTGAGTAACAAGATCGTTTAACCAGCAAGCTCACTAAGCAATTAGATGAGTTGACTGCTGAGGTAACAGCTTTGAAGGAGAAGTAGGTTCTTCCTCCAGCCAACAGTCAACCTCTGAGTAACCAAACTCAAAATTCTAAGAGGAATAATTCCTCTAAAAAGAAGAATCCGAGCCAGCCCAAAGCAAAAATGGAGTGTGGTTTTTGAGGAAAAGCTGGACATGCCACAGTAATGTGTAGGTATAAAAATGGTTATTATGAAGAGTATGACTGGAGTAACTTAAGCACTACTAACAAGGGAGGACCTAGCTCGAAAGCATGGGTATCTAAGAAAACGTAACTATTTTGTAGGTGAGCCTTAGATCTGATGATGACTCTAGAATATGGTATGTGGATAGCGAATGCTTAAGGCATATAACGGGAGATGAAAACCAGTTCATCTCATTAGAACGTAAAAGAAATGGAGTGTCAGCTTTGGAGATAACAAAAAAGGCAAGATTGTAGGCTATGGCACTATCGTATCTCTCCTTCAATAAAAGAGGTTTCTTTAGTCAAAGGTTTGAAGTTCAACTTGCTTAGTGTAGCCTAGCTTTGTCACAAAGGTAGAAAGGTTACATTCGACTCAGTAGGCTATTTAGTAATTGACTATAAGACTGCTTCTACTATTCACTTTATACCTCGAATAAATAATGTATATATGGTTGATTTATCCCCAGGCTCCACTAATGTGTATCTTGTGTCTAAGGAGGATAACTTGTGGCTTTGGCATAGAAGGTTGGGTTATATAAATATGAACATTCTATCCAAACTGGCCTAAAAGCAATTAGTTGTGGGTTTACCCAACATCAGCTTTTAAAAGGATAAATTATTCTCAGCTTGCCAAAGTTAAGAAATCTTTTAAGTCAATAAATCACGTAGTAACTAACAGATCGTTGGAGCTCCTTCACCTAGATATTTTAGGCCCAGTTCAGCCTATGAGCATGGGTGGTAAGAGATTTTCATTGGTGGATGTGGATGAATTCACGAGATTCACTTGGGTATTCTTGTTGAGTAGCAAAGATGAGACATATGAATATTTTGTCAAGCTCAGCAATCGAATAATGAATGAAATAGGATCTAAAATCAGTAAAATCCAAAGTGATCATAGATGTGAATTCAAGAATTTCCATTTCTAAGAATTTTGTTCAACGGATGGTATTAACCACAACTTCTCTTCTCTTGATACTCCTCAACAAACTAGGGTCATAGAAGGAAGAACCATAGTCGAAATGGCTCGATCCATGCTAAGTGATAATAATCTACCAAAGTACTTTGGGGGAGAAGCTGTTAACACACCTTGTTATATCTTGAATCGGGTTTTAATTTTCCCAATTATAGAGAAAACACCCTATGAACTTTGGCGAGGGCGCAAGACTAAGATTGGTCATTTCAAATCATTTGGATATAGGTGCTTTATTGTTAACACCAAAGAGCAACTAGAAAAGTTTGATCCTAAGTCTGATGAAGGTATCTTTCTAGGATACTCAACTAACAGTAGGGCATATAGAATATATGTCAAAAGAACTAGCCTATTAGAGGAGTCTATGTGTGTAGATTTCGATGAAACTATCAATGCAGATAGACGTCCATCTGACGAAGACAAAGGAGTACCCCAGCAAGCAGATCCACTCAGTTTGCCACTCTCTATGCTACCCAACTCAACACAAGTCACCTCTGCTAAGGAAGTCAAAGAAGATAAGGATCTTTCTATCAACTTCAATGATGGCAAAGATCAACCTCCACCTCAACATCCCATTGTCAATCCTCCAGTAGTTGATCTGAGTCTTCCAAGAGAGATTAGAGTTCATCGCAACCATCCGCTAGATACCATAGTTTATGATGTTCATAATCCAGTGATGTCGCGAGGTCAGCTTAATAGGATGATGAGTCATCCAGCCTTTCATTTCATTGATCGAACCTAATAAGTTTGACGATGCAGAAGGAGATGATTATTGTATGATCACAATGCAAGAGGAGCTGGATCAGTTCAAGTGTAATGATGTTTGGGAATTAGTTCTAAAGTTTAAAGGGAATCTATCATCGGAACAAAATGAGTATTCAAGAACAAGCTAGATGAAGAGGCTCTGTTGTCAGGATCAAAGCCAGGCTTGTTGCTCAAAGGTAAAATCAGCAAAAAAGCATCGATTATTATAAGACTTATGCTCCAGTAGCCCGGCTTGAAGCAATCCGAATCCTGTATACTTTCGCATCTCATTTGAACTTTAAATTGTTTCAAATGCATGTCAAAAGCGCATTCCTGAATGGATTCATTCTATGTTAGCCAACCTCCAGGCTTTGAAAATCCAAAGAATCCTGAGCATGTCTTAAATCGAAGAAAGCTCTCAATGGATTGAAGCAGGCTCCTAGAGGTTGGTATGAGAGGCTAACGAACTTCTTGATCAGTAAAGGCTATGAAAGAGGGAAGGTAGATATAACTCTATTTATCAAGCGAAGAAAAGAAGATGTGTTGCTCGTCCAAATCTATTTGGATGATATTATTTTTGAAGTAACTGATGAGAAGCTATGCAAGGAGTTCAAAAAGCAGATGAAGAGTGAATTCGAAATGCCTATGATGGGAGAGCTCAATTTTTTTTCATGGTCTTCAAATCAAGCAAAATAAAAGATGGAATTTTCATCAGTCAAACTAAGTATGCTAGAAAAGTCCTGAAAAAGTTTGACATAGAACATTCGAAGCCAATTTTCACTCCCATGGCCATTGATACTATCTTGAGTAAAGATGAAGCTGGAAAACCTGTAGATAGCCAATTCTACAGAGGAATGATAGGCCAAACATTCAGTATGATGTATGCTACTATGCTCGGTATCAAGATGACCCCAAAGAATCTCATTTAGCCATTGTTAAGAGAATTCTCAAGTACTTGCAAGGCCTGATTGAAGCAGGTCTGTTAGCAGCTCAGATTTCACTCATAGGGGATTCACAGATGCTAATTATGGTAGAGATAAGCTTGATATGAAGAGTACAATAGGAGGATGTCAATTCTTTGGAGAGTGTCTTGTCTCATGGTAAAATAAGAAGTAAAATTCTATCTCACTGAGTACATGTTCATCACTTTTCTACTGATAAGTTTAATCAAATATGGTTCCAAAATCTCATGAACTATTGGCTATCAATTGCACCAAAAAACTTGTTCACATGTAAAATGTAGGTTTTGTCAATACCCCTCACCACATAGAAAAATGATGATAACTGCAAGTATACAGTTGCGATGTAGTTTTAAAAGATATCGAACCCATAGGGAAGGAACCTGGTCTAAAGATAATTAGGGAAGCTTAAAAGTAAATAAAATAAAAATAGATTAGAGGTTTTTATGGGTAGGAAGATTAGAATGAAAAGTTGAGTAAATATAGATGTGATAGATCAGAAACTCTAAATAAATAGATTTTCACTATGAACAAGTATAGTAGAGAAAACATGCAAGTTAAACAAAGATGTTACGACACACTAGATTATCTAACAGATTCGGTTCTTGATACTCAGATGTTCAATGATTCGCCGCAAAGCAACACACGAAATAACTTTTCTAAATCTAGCGTAAATGAAATAAGACAATTATGAAAACCTAGACAACATCAATATTATGCTTAGTAGGGGGTCGCTCTCACATAGCCACATTTAGCAAGTTACCATTCCAAAAATGTTGGCTCACTAAACAGCGTTATATCACAAATCTAGTGATTATACACGATATTGTTAACCCCGAAACTACTACTAAAATTAACGCCAACGCATATAACTTGATTAACATAAAAGACTTTGCACGAAATAAGCATTATAACACATAGACATATTATAAACTTCGAAATTGAAAGTATAAGTAGAAAGCAAAGCAAAGTTGTAAGGTATGCAAGTGAAAGCTAAAGTTGATCAAACCGTATCCACTCTTTAATGGGAGTGGTCAATTCCCGCAATTCCTATGTCTGCTTTGAATTCGATCTCGACTCGTACAGAACCTATGCTAGGATGCTATTCTTTGCGAATATCTAACAAATGAATATTGAAGAACGAAAACTTTTATTGATAAGTGACTTGCAAGTACACTTACACAACAATCGCTCGAATATGTAGAGAAATCTAGTGATCGAAACAAGGAATCGAATCACTTAGTCATTTTCTCGCTAACACTTAAGAATGTAGTGAATCTAACTACACACACACACACACACACACACACACTATATTTCTCTCTTTTTTTCTAATGCGACCTTATTTCTCTGGCCTGGTGTACGAAATTGTTGAGGATTTGAAGTCCTATTTATATAGTTTGAAGGGTTGCGTCTATCCAAATGAAGAGTCACATCCATTGGTGAAAGATTGCATCTCTTTAATGTGATTGGTTGAGAGGCTTCGATTTAATCCATAATGGATAGGCAACTTTTTATGATTGGTTGACTCTTGATAAGTTTCTTTTCGTTGGTAGTTGATGGCGGTTGATGGCGGTTGATCATACTTATCTGGCGGTTTGGTAGTTAAGAAGACAATACTAGAAAACTATCCATGTCGTGACCGCTATATGTGATTCACGATCGTGAATCTTTTGCTGGAATCTGTTTCTGAAGTGAACTGGTCGCGACCGCGAATGATTGTCGCAACCGTGAATTGAGTTTTCTTTAGAAATCTCCTTGTAACTTCACCGATCTTTGACAGCTTCGATCCTAAGCCAAATCTTTAAGTTCCACGCATCTTTTTGCACCTTTTCCACTCTTTTTTCATAGAATTCCACTTTTGATCATTTTACTCCCAAGATTTACCTAGTATCTGCATTTGCATAAATAACAACTACATATCATGTGAAATCTTTTACATGAAGTATAAAAATGACTCAAACTATAGTGTTTATCGTATAAAATTATCATGATAATAAGTGTAATTATACACTTATCATACCCCCACACTTAACTTTTTCCTTGTCCTCAAGGTAAATTCAATAGAAGTGTATAAATTTTGTAAACAAGTTCATACCTTATTGGTGAAAAATTATTGCAGCGAGGACCACATTCCACGTTGCAAAAGATTTCAAGTAGAAGTTCAAAATTTCCCACAAATTAGTAATGTGCAATTTATATAGCTCAGTTGTGTACCTTTGTTCATAGTGGAGGGTCAACAGAATCGCATCTTCATATAAGTGTTATATGCATACTCAAATATTACCTTCTCTTAAGTATAGTATAAAGTATATAGGACTTAGAAAGCACGCTTTGATTAATTTCTCCCAAGGCATTTTTAGGTAACCTAGGATGCTAAAAACACTCACAGTGGTTGCATTTTATGCTCCATACCACTCTCCCCTTTTTTCAGTGGTTGCATTTTATGCTCCATACCACTCTCTCATTTCTTTTTTTTCTTTTAAGCATATGTTTTTGAAGTACTTTGTACTTTGCACCCATTTTCATTCTATGCTTTCTTTTCTTTTCAGTCAATGAATAGTTGCAGTTTCTGCTCCGTACCATTCCTCACCTTTTGCATAATTCATTGGTTATCCTCTCTTACTTTTGATTTTTTTTCATTAATACCCTCATCCTTTATTGATAAATTTCAAAGTATTATAGCTGTAGTTTCCTAACACTCTAAAAATACTCAATACTTATAGGACCTATTCGAGATTTGCACATAAAACTCATAGTAAGAATACCATTAGATATTACTCCACGTTAAACTTATCGAAAGCATTAAACCAAAACTATATAACTTATACTAATTCATGTTGCATCAAAATATAAATTGAAACTTACTTGGAATGTTACTTTCGAATGTTACTCACCACTCATCCTTGCCAAATCGATAAATGTTGTGCTACTAACGCTCAAATTCAACATGCGCTCAAATTTTTGCACTAACATCAAACTTGTAAAACATAACACTCATAATAACCTTAGACAATTGTTAGTAAAGTATAACAAATGATAATGTATAACTAACAAAATATCAAGAAAAAATTTCAAATTTCTTCATTTTTTAATTTTATTCATTTTTTTGGATTTTACAGGATTTTTACAAATGCCCCCCCACACTTAAAGAACACAATGTCCTCATTGTGAGACATTATAAAAATCAAATTTTAAACACACAACTAAAATAAAGAAGGAAGTAAAAGAAAGAAATTTAACCCGTTTACTCTTCAGAACTTGAATCTGGTGGACTTGTCGAAATTTCCAAGTTTTGGAGTCTGAAATATGTAGTCAATTTTTGGTTCAAAGATATGTTTGATTTTGTCAGTTGACGTACATCTTGCTGAATTGAGGCAATATCTAGGCAAGCGTGATCAACATCTTTGACAAACTTTCCTCTCCATGTATTTTGTGTACTTCCCAAGGCTTGTCTCGAATCACCACTCTCGAATTGCATTTCTTCAAACATCTTCAATTCTTCTATTTGGTTTTCTTGAGTAGTAGAATTCTGTGTTGGTCTAAGCTTCCGTATCCTTACTTCATATGGGAGAAATGTAAATTTTCCTCCTTCTTCCTTAACTAATCCCGCTCTCTTCATGTATAAACCTCCCATAAAATTAAACTTTTCTCTTGGATTATACTGGTACGGCAATTGGTTTTTCGCGCCTAAAATTATTCCACAAATCAAATTTGCACCTCCAACTCTAGCCTTTTTATGTGTAGTAAGACTAGTGATGGATTCTAGAATATACATCGAAAACTTTGGTCGAAATTGCAGAGTCACGCATTCCAATATTTCCAAATCTTTCATCGACACTTTTGTTGTTTCATGTCGAAAGAAAAGGCTTTGAGAAATAAACTTGTGAAGGTAAAGAAGATCGTTTCTCCTAATATTCTTGTTGGATGAGTTCTTGACATCGTATCGATCCAATCTCGTTAACTCGGTCCAAACGTTCGTTAATTCGTAATCTTCATCCTTTTCAATATCATCAAAACTTTCTCCCAGATCAAACCATTTGATTAAATCCATCATTGTAAACTTGTATTCTTCTCCCTCATTTCTAAACTTCTTCTTCAGGATATTTCCATCATCCGCAACAGTAACTAAGAATTCAATGATCCATTCTTCATTAAAAGGAAATCGCATATTTACGAACTTCTCCAATCCAAATAGTGAGAAATACTCCACCACTTTCACGTGAATCCCAGCATCAATTGTAAAAGTAGGATCTTAGAAAAGAGTACCTTAAAAATCGAAATTCTTAATGCGCAAGAATCTTTCCACTTCTTCATCACTATATATCGGGAAGGGACAACCAACTTTGTGTTGTTGATTCACCAATTTCTTCTTTCCTTTTGATGATGTTGCTGTAGACTTCTTAGGAGCCATCGAATTCAAGAAAGAATTTTCTTGATTTGAAAAAAAGAGAAAATTTTGTTTTTTTGCAAAGGTTTGAGAAGTAGGATTAAAGTTTTGTGAAAACAAATACTGTAAAGAGGTTATTTATAGACAAATAAGGATAATTATTGCCTTTACAATGGATATAACCCAAATATAACCATTAAAATATAGCTGTTACAGCAATAACTGCTGTGCAGTTTGCACAGGTCGTGATCGTGAGAGTAAGTCATGATTGTGACTTTTTCTTAATAAAAAATAGAATGTTTAAATTCAACTGATCACGAGCGTGATACATGTCGCGAACGCGATATGCCAAAAATCAAAATTTCTTTTTCTTTTATTTTCTTCTAAAACTAAACTAATTAAATTACTTAAAAACACTTAAAATACTATATTATATATATTTTATAAGAAAATATGAGAGATTTAAGGATCGATGGAGTTTTTCAACCCCTCGATTTCATATTCATGAATGAAATCTAATTTAACAACTTCCTGGATGCAAGCATCGATTAAATCAAGTTTCATGCAAATGTCTTCATCCATAGGATATTTATCAGCTTTACCCATGTTAAATTCAA
>CATIWQ010678284.1:0-15284 GCA_949673415.1 Euphorbia schlechtendalii
ATAGATAGATAGATAGATAGATAGTAAAATATGTGAAATATAGCAAAATAATTATTATATAAAATGGTGGTTTTGAAAGTGAAGGAAGTGGTGGTATTCTGGTGAAGGTGGTGGTGGTGGTGGAGGTGGAGGTGGTGGTAGCGGCGGTGGTTGGAGGAGGTGGTGGTGAGGTTGGCGGTAGTGGGATGGAGATAGTGATGAATATGTTGGTGTGGGTGGAAGAAGTGAAGGTGATAATAGTGGAGGAGGTGAAATAGAAAAGTAAGGGAAAATGTTTTCTCAACTTTTTTATGGGAAAACATTTTCCATTATTTACACTACATTTTCATGTTGACTTACACAATATTTTCATTTGACTTATTTTCCAAATCAGACAAACGCATGAAAATTCAAAAAATATTTTCCTGCATAATATTTTCCTGGAACAAACGAAGCCTTAAATGAATTCAATAATAATTTAAAAGAATTACTACATATGATAATAATATTGATAAGTGTATGCAATATTAATACTAACTAAACACAAAAAAATATTAATAAACACAAGCATGAAATATAACCAAATACCCAAAAAAAATAAATTTTAATGTTTTACAACAAGCATGAAATATTTTTAGTTTTATGTGATCTTATGCTAGTCTTATACATGGTATAAGTTCTACGAAAAGATATCTTATATTAGTCTTATACATGACAATAAAACTACTATACCACATGTACCGCAAAATAAGACATTTTTGTGAGCAATTTGTTTAAATGACTATTAAAAGAGCTCTTATACTACATTTATACCAACTTCCCAGAGTTCGACTTGGATTCTTCCACCTCCTCATTCTCATTCTCGTGCCATTGTACCTGTTTCAAGGTTTAATTTCGCTTTATAAGTTCTGATTCCTTCTCTTTTATGCTGAATTCCTCTCTCTAAGGCTTTTTTTTTTAAAAAAAAGGGCTTCTATGGAATGAAAGTAGAGACTCTCAAGAATGATTGATTGAAAGTTAATTATTGATAAAATATTAAGTATTTAATAGTTTACAAGTATAAATTTATCACATGCATTTCTATTAGCCTAATGGCAAGGGAATTACTGATGAGCAGCATACTGGCTCGTCTGTTTCAATTTTCTTGAGAATAAAAGCCGATGTTTACAATTTTGGAGTTGTTCTTTTGGAGATTATTAGTGGGAAGAGTAACACCGATTACCAAAGAAAGGAAGAGCCTGTTTATCTTCTCGAGTGGGCAATATATTTATACCATGGTTTTCAGAACCGGTCTGGTCATCGAACCGGTGAAGAGGCTGGTTCATGGATTTAAGGTTCAACCAAATTAAATCGGTGGTTGAACCGGATTTTCTAAAATTTTGTCAAATACTGATATTGTTAATAATTTGGTATCAAATAAATAATATAAGTTTCACTGTTTCAATAATGAATAATATTTTAATGTTAATACTTCATATATAAAGTTCATTCTTCAAATAAAAAAATACAACATAATAATCAATACAATTTGATGAAAAATGAAGGTTAAATTAATTGTGTATTCAATCAAATTTAATTCAAATGAGATAATATATTATAAATTAAATTTAAAAATTAGTAAAAATCATTTTATATCATAATTAAACTTAGGTTTATAGAATACCTTTGTAAATGAAGATTTTCAATACATAATGAAAAAATTATTACTTTGATTTTAAAAAATTTTCATCAAATATCACAATACAATTGAAATTGAAAAAATATTATTTAAATAAGATGTGGTGAATTTATTTACACAATACACTAAATAAATAAAGTAAATACATAATTTAAAATTAAGTAAAAGTTTTATATTAATATGATAAAAGAAATATAATACAAACGTATATCAAATAAGTGTTGTAGTGGAGTAGTAGGCATAATGAATAACAAGCTGGAGGTCTTGGGTTCAATTCCTATCTATTGCAAAACAATTAGAAAACATTATTTTTAATAAGGATAAGTGAACCGGCCAGTTTGAGCAACCGATTTCCGGTTCGACAAGGTCCGACCGCTTGGTTCAACCGATCCACATCCGGTCTTTGACCAGATAAGGAACATGGTGAAAATCGACCGGACTAGTGACCGGTTCCGGTCCGACCGGCCGATCCGGTTCTGAAAACCATGATTTATACCATGTCCTACTTCATCACATTATGTTTCTTTGTTTCTGTAATCCTCCTAACAGAAGTGTTTTTCATGCACCGAGCGTAGTCAAGGTGTTTGACATTCTTTATATGGACGGATTTGTATTCAAAATTCAAGCCATTTCATATTAAATTGTAGATTTCTTGCATAAAAGAAAAAGGAATCAACCCAGAGATGAGAGTAAAAGTACACGTAAAAAATTGTATTAAAGATAGGGATATTTTTTATTTCCCATAGTTTCTTATAAAAATTTAGGTTTCACCAATCTTTAATTTTGCAAAATTCAAAAATAAGATTCTTTTTTTTCTTTTACATGAAAAGGAGAAATATTTTTTTCTTTTACCCTTTTTTAAGTTGACTTTGTCAACCCTTATAATTACCTTCTTTTTCATATTTAATTTGAATTGTGCAATTTCAAACGTCTATATTTCACAAACCGTTGATTTTTTTGAATCGACGCTTTGAAATATTTTTTCGTCTTAATTTAATCTTTAAAATGACATACACTTTGATTTTTTTTTGAAAAAATAATGTTTCGCTATCTTATATAGTGTACAATTGTGGTATGATGCCCTTTTTATTGCCTTTTCATGAAAAAGTTATATATGGTATAAAGTTGTATAATGAATTTATATAGATTTTTTTCTCCTTTATGTTTACAACAGTACCGATTTCCCCATAATATCATGGCATGAAGACCTTAAACTTGATATGAAAGCTCTTATACATGGTATAATAGTGGTTATGTTTACAACAAAACTCACTTTCAAGTAAAAAATAATAATTTAACGCAGTCTTATACATAGTATAATAGTTGTATAACCCGTTTTTACTGCTTTTTCATGAAGACTTTATACATGATACAAGAGTGGTGCAATGTTTCTATATAGTCGTTTTTAAAATACATTATATCACTCTTATACATTGTATAACACCTTTATAAAAAATTATTATAATTATTATACAACTACTATATTACGTATAAGGTTGTGGTTGATGTCTTAGCCTAGTGATAGAGACTGAGTTTGTGACTCTAGAGGTCACAGGTTCGAACCACATCCGGGGTGGGGTGGGGATTTTCCTTTGAAATATAATAACATAAGCGCATTTGCGCAAATTTTTTTTTAAAAAAAATATTATGTATAATATTGCGATAAATTTTTTATTTTTTCGAAAAATTCAAAGTGTATGTCATTTTAAAGATCAAATTAAGACAAGAAAAATATCTCAAAGCGTCAATTCAAAAAATCAAGGATTTGTGAGATACGGAGGTTTGAAGTTGCGAAATTCAAATTAAATAAGAGAGAAGATATTTGGTTACAAGGGAAAAATGGTAAAAGCAAGAATGAAATCTAATAAAATGGTAAAGTGAATATTAATTCCTCATAGTTGTAAAAACAATAAAATCTAACTTTTTTTTATACGTGGTTTAATTACCCTTAAATTTTCTAAAATTAAAGCGAATTTTTCATCTTTTTTCACACTTTCCATAAAGAATCAAGTCCTTTAAGAAGCCAATCGTGGCCAAACAAGTTCGAAACATACTTAGCATATAATTTAGCCCTTCAACTTGGTATTTCATTTTAATTAGTCCACGAATGAAAAGTTGAAAACTATGCAGCAATCACAAATTGATGTGTTTGTAGATTAAGTTTTGAAAAGAGTGTTGTTTGTGATATGATTTGAAGGCTTATAAACTGCAAGAGCAAGGAAAGTTGTTAGAATTCGTGGATCCAAGCTTGGAAACAAAGTACTCAAAAGGATACGCAACAATAGAAATACATGTACCAATATAAATATAACGTCCATCGCTTGATCTGAATGAATGTTTTGAAATTCTATGACAGGACAGTCAATCCAACTACTCGAATTACTCTTCTCATGATAATCAACCTCAAGAGAGTACATCAATGGTTGACCCTCGGATTCATCCTTCTCTCTCTCTCTATCTGATAGATAGAGATGAAGTATAGAAGAACATTCTGAAGCTAGACTCTTGTAATTTTTTAAACATATAAATTATGTTGATGAATTGGTAAAATGATTTTAGTGTTGGTTGTTGTTTATGTTGTGAGTTGGTTTTGATAATATTGTAAAGTGTTTCGGTTTTGATCCTGTAGATTGTTTATTCTTTTAATTACCGAAATTATTCTACTTTCATACTTACTCCGGTGACGAAAGATTGTCATTTTAAAATTTTCATCAAAACCAATAAAACATTTACTACTCTATTAAAATTACTAATTTATCCCTTTAACTTTATCATAAAATTCTCTTTCTTCTTAATTATTACCTTATAATTTCATTTTATACTTGATCCTTTTCCTAATTAATACAAGGGTAAATTAGTCAAAAAAAGTGTTGAATGTTAAATTGGTATGTGAGAATGACAAATAAAAGAGAAAATGAAATCTTGGCTAAAACGGCAATCTTTCAGCACCGGAAGGAATATTATAATCTATTTCCTTCAATTTGAGAGATGAAAACCCCATTTTTCCATTCATTTTTTTATTATTATTTTATAGGTTTATACATATCTTTGAAGTAGACATGTTTGTTGGGTGGGCGGGCCAAGCTTGGTGGATTTTTTAATAAAAATATAAGGGGTTTTTAAGGGACATGCTTAAACATGTATCATATTTATATTTTTGGCCCTTCAAGTTTGTATTCTCCTGCGTGTCTTTTTGGATTTCTCATTCTTCTTTTTATGTTCTTTATTAACCACCCATCGTGCTTTTTCACTCATTGGTCTAGGATTTTTTTTCAATTCCAAAACATAATTCTCTCGTTTTCTTCAGTTTAATTTTGGCTTTCTTCTCTTCATTTGGTTCTTCATCGTCGGATTTTTGTTCCCACCGGAATCGAGATCAACTCTCTCCGGAATTATTAACTGTTTTGGTTTTCGCATTCATTCGACTTAGCTGCACTTTTCAGAGAAATTTGAGATTTTATATCGTTTTTAGAGTGGTTAGAGTTGATTATAGCTATTCTAGCATGAGATCGGAGGTAATTTCTGTTTTTATTTTATGAAGTACCTAGTTTTATCTATGAATAAATTGCTTTTTGAATTTGATGTATGCACAGGTGAATGTTGTAAGATGATTTGATTGCCTTCACCATTCTATTTCGGTATTACACATAGTGAATTAGTGATATAAGAGTTAAGTGTGTGTGTGTGTGTATTTCATCCCTATTTCATGAAATGCTATACAACTATGCACTTGCTAGTGATGAATGATTTGATCGTGATAAATGGATGTAAAGAAACTAATTTACCTATTTGATAAATTCTGTGTTTGCTTTTAAATTTCTTTTATCATTAATGAGTTTTATAATTGTATGTCTAGAATGTTTCATTGAATGCAATTGCATTGTTTTGTAGTTTATTGATGTTTTTTATGGAAATTACTTCTGTTCGACATGGTGTGGATGATGTTTTGGTAGATGAAATTGAAAGTAGTTTACACAAGTTAGTTCACATAGAAGATAATCAAGAAGAAACATGTACCTCTTTATTAGGTGAAAATAGTGATGAGGTAAAAGAATATGATGAACTTGAACCAAATTTGGCATGTACGGGCAAAGTTTAAGCAGTATTAAGGCCTTCAAGTGGGAACTGAAGGAAAGAAATTCAAATAAACTCGGCCTAATATTTTATATGGGGAACTTAGAATTGGATTGTGGCTGTAACCTTTTTAGAAGCTAACATTTTACAGATTGTTTTCCTTTTCTTCTGTCTTGTTTTTAATGGGGTGTAGCTATTTATAGGTTGTGATGGTCAGGCTCTCTTATTTACGTGCTTATTCAAACCTACATTTTAGCAATTGCCAACTAGATTAAGTTAAATGTCATAATTTATCCAATCGTGGCTTATGATTTATCTATATGCTTTTCCTAGTTAGTTCTAGTTCCTTAGTTCTTACAACTGAATATTTATGATTTTATTGAGTTCTGAATTAAGACATTCTCTTACCTTATATTTGAATACAAATTATTATATGCCTAATTACATATCTATTATATATCTATTATAATTTTAATTTCTTGTTTTTCATTAAAACTTGTTCTCTCAGGAATGAGGGTTCTTCCTAACTAAGAACAATGAGATTGGAAAAATGTTTGTTCTTCTCCTCTACTATATACTCTGGACATGGCATCCTGTTTCTTTAGCAGTTTTTGTATGTTATTTTATGTGGTTTTTGTTGAGATTCATATGAATAGTTATGTCATGGACTCTAGTTGCATATATGTTAGTCTTTATTTAATTAGCTATTATTTATCTATTATATCTTTTTTATATCACTGTTATACCTTTGATGTTCATGTCTTTTATGTTATGTTTTGTTTTCATTCATTTTTGTAGTAGAAGAAGTGAGTAGAAGGCTAGGGCAAGGTGATCAGCTTGTAGTACATTATGATCCTTGTACTTTTGATGATGAAGAATCTTGCTATGATTAGCAACAAAACAGCAAAATGTGAGCTAGGAAGAATATTGCTTGGTTGAACCCCACTCAGATTCATGTTCAAGATAAGGCATATCGCAAAACACATAATGATCGCATCATTACACACAGCAGGCATCCAAGCTCCCTCAATAGCCATCCTCTTGATCGTTTAAGTTACAGTGGTTGTGGCGCTTATAAATAGAAGTCTGTATTTTATCTATAGTGAGACATTGTATGTTGAAATTTAGGGTAAAAAAATGATATCTTCGGAATTGTTGTGTTGAGATTGTGATTTTTCTAGCTCAATTTTGATTCACATTTGAAGGATTTAAAAGTAGAGCCTCTAGTGATTTATTTACATCAGATTTAAAAGTGTGTTGCTTTATTCTTTTGTAGAGAAGAGACTTATTTACAGGACTAATATAATATACCTTCCGAGTTACTAATATAATGACCACAATGAGTTGTAGATTTTCATATTAAATTTATGTATTATATATGCATAATATGTGTGATACACATTTAATATGTATCAACTATTTTTATGTTGCATGTACTATATATCTAGTATATATGTTATGTGGACCCTGTAATTTTATTATATATCTACTATACATCTTCTATATGATTAAATATTTGTAATGTACAAGTAAAGTATCCAACTAATAAGAAATTCTTTTAATTAATTCGAAAATCATAACTGAAAAATAACAAAATGTAGTTTGAAAAAAAAAGAAAAGTTATTGTTTGAATAAATCCTAACATTCAAAACACTATAAAAAGTAACTAAGACCTCCAAATTGTCAGCCATCTCAATCCAACTTTTCTTCTTCACTCTCGATGTTTTCTTTTACTTTCTTCAAGTGAACCTCATTATTGGCATCATGAAGAATTTGCCAAATATTGCCCCTTTTAACATTGCTAATGCCTCTGGTGTGACATTGTTGATTATAAATTTGATGACATCGTAATTTGATATAACACATATATAATAGACATATAGCATATATATAAGGATATAATATACATATAACAATGATGTTATTTTATTACATTTAGTCATAGTTGTTAAAAGCACAAGGCGCACTAAGGCACAAGGGGTCCAGGGGCGCGCTTGAGGTACACTAGACGCTCTAAAATTGCAAAACATGGCTCAATCAACTAAACATGTGAAGGATCACATGAATATGTTGTCTCAATATTTTAAAGTGGTTTTGTTTACAAGGAATAAAATATAGCAAATTCTCAATTCGGTTTACTCAAAGAACAAACAATAATAAATGAAAAACTAAAGGGGATGGAAACAATTCACTGAGTTTTATAAACACTAACATTCAAATCAAGCTCTTACATTATATGCACTAATTCAAAAAACTTCACTTTCTTAACTTTAGCAGAGCAATGAGAAGAAAAACGGAGTATGAAATCAGCCATTGGAATAGTAAATTTTACCATTTTTCTTGGTCTTCATAGTAACCAAATTAAAAAAATTAACAAGCTGCAAAACCAATAAAAGAACTTGCAAACTTCCATTGTCGTCTCCAGCATCACAACCAATTCCACCTCTAACTCATCTACACAAACCAGAAGATAATTTATGACATATCAACAGATAATATCCATTGAGCACAAGATTATGGCATATTAGCAGATAATATCATCATTTTTAAACTTAGATACAAGAACACAATTTAGAACCGAACAAAAGTGTACAACTTGGAATTTGGAAATGAAGAACTTAATTTGTAGCATCAATTTCAACATAATACACTTGAATAAATATTAAAGTTTCTAAAAGAACATTTAGAAGCAATTGAGATCCAGTCTATCCATAGCGAAATATTCTAGTTTAGTTTAGCTCTGGTGTTGGCAATAAAGATTCAATCCTATATTCATTTCTAGCTCCCTGTTCTTTATTAGCAAAATCCTTATTAACGATTGGCATCAACTTTCAATCAATTCATGGTAAATGTATTGTTTTACATCTCAATGTTTATAACACACATGTAATAAACTTATATAAGATATATAGTGGGGATATATACATATAAAAGTGATGTTTTCTATACATTAGCACATAAATCCCATACACATCGCATTCATATGTACCATACTAATTTTTTTTCAACCTCAGGAGCAAAACATAATCTTAGGAAAAATAAAGAAGACTCCGAAAGATATTCTACTCAATTTGCAACCTCCATAGCTCAATAATCAACCCCAATATTGCATAATACTCTATCTTGATATCAAATTCAAAGCTAATCAAGCAAGGAAACAAATAACCTCATTACAACATAATAGTATGAAACCAAAAGCTCAATAGCAATTATTAAATTATAATTAGTAAATAGAGCAATTTCTCAAACCAATTTCTCAAACTACAAGGTTAAAAACATTCTCCCAATTATATATTTATTTGAAGGTAGATCGCTATATAATTGTGGAATGAGGATATCATAATAAGCACTAGCTCACAAAATAAAATGTTTATATCTGAATAAACAAATAGATTGACAAACGTGTTATAATCAAGCAACCAAATACAGAATCCAGTTACGTTCCTAAATTTATGAAGTGCTCAAATTAAATATAATGCACCAAGAAAAGCATATAATATTTGGGTAAAAATCCCAAAAGCTTACATACAATATAACAAAATTCAATAACCAGAAACACTAAACCAAAGTAGCATCAAATACAGTATTGGTACTAATGTGCACTTGACTAATAAACACCCTGGCATGGTAAATCGACTTGGCCATACCAAACTTGAACATAAGTGTTTGAAGATGACACTCGAGAAAGTTCTTCCCTATTAAGGCCAGAACATAATTTGGCTTGTTTTAGCTTTCATCAAGAAGTCCATATATGTTCATCCTTCTCAGATAACCAAATCTAACTTCTGAACAAATATCTCCAATTCAATTTTGTTCGCTCTTTCCCAGATGTCAACCAAGTTTCTAAATTGACTTATCTATGAAATAAAAGAACCACAAATGATTAACAATAAACAAATGACAAGATAAAATCACTACAATAAAATCAAATAGCAGCATATGATGAACATGTGAAGTCCACTTCATATTTTCAGTCAATACCTAAATAAAATCAGAGATTAAAACAACAATCATCCACTGCATCTCAAAATTCTAATTAACATTACAATCAATCAATCCAAAATCATAGAAAACCTGATAGATATACGTGTATTATGAGGATTTTAACTCTAAATGTAATTAGCATTAGTCTCCTACTGTAATTAGAATTCTATGTATGGTTTATTTCTATTATTGTAACTCACGTAAATATGAATACAACAACACCACACGGATTGTGTGAGTGACAATTCTCAAAATCCCTAGCTTACTCTTTCATGGTAATCAGAGCCGTATAAGGCAAAACTGCCGCCGGCAAGCAAGCTTTTTTTCCGATCAACTCTCTTCTTCGTTCTTCTCTTGATTTCGTTTCTCTTTATCATGTCTTTGTTAGCTGTAACCGAAGCAGCCACCCAGATGACTGTTTCTTTTCCTTCAATCTCGAACCAATTACCGATCAAATTGGAGTCCGATAATTATGTTATTTGGAAGGCATTAGTTCTCTCTATGCTAGCAGAATGCGATTTAGTCAAGTTTGTTGATGGTACTGGCGTAATTCCCCATGAAGTCTTAGCCGAAAATACACCCAACCCGTCGTATCTCGCTTGGAAAAGGCAGGATCAACAAGTGTTGAGCTGGATACTTAATTCAATTTCACCAGCAATTCTACCTCAGGTTGTAGGGGTACAGGTCAATTTTATCCAGGTCAGCTCTCGAAACCTGGATAAAATTGGAACGCACATATGCATCTGGGTCTCGTGCTTAGGTTCAGGATCTCAAACAGCAACTGCACTCGCTTAAGAAAGGTACATAATCGATCTTGACTTATATGCAATGTGCAAAGTTAATTGTTGATAGATTAATCTCTCTTCAATATAATGTCTCCGATGAGGATCTTATGGATGCTATCTTGGACAGTTTGAGTGGTCCAAATAGCGCCTATCATGAATTTTATAGGTCGTTGGAAGCCAGGATGACAACTGTTTCTTATGATGATTTATTCGGTTTGTTGTTGACCAAGGAACGACAATTGGGTAAGGATAGAAGTCCAGTGGAGGACTTGAATCATGTCTCCGCTTATTTTACACAGTCTTCTAGTACGGGAAGACATGGCAGAGGCCGCGGGACAGGCCAACAAGGCGTCCGCCAGCAGCCATTCTACTAGTAGCCTAACTACCGCCAACGGGGTAATTTTTAACTTATGCCGGGCCAACAGCTTTATGGCTACCAGCAGCAGCAGTCTCGGTAGCAAACTTAGTTGGGCATTCTTCCTAACCCGCCACCACACAATTCAGGGTCTCAATAAGCTCCGATGGATGTTTCGACCTTGGTTTGTTACAATTGCAAAGGAACATGACATTTGTCCATCACCCCGCCAAAACAATCCCCGCCCAACCTCAAACCACACCACTGTACAACCCACTACCCACTCTTAGATTATGGATAGCGGGGCTACACATCATCTTATATCTGAGTTGGGAAACCTTCATCTACACTCTGAGTATTCTGGTCCCGAAGAGGTACAGCTAGGTAATGGTTCTAAACTTCCTATTTCTCATGTTGAATCGTCTTTCATTCCAAATACGTCGTTAGAATTGCATCAATTTTTGCATGTTCCTAGTTCTAATTTAAATTTAAATTCTGTTGAAGCACTAACAAAAGCTAATGATGTTTTTGTTGAATTTTTTAATGATTGTTTTATCGTGAAGGACCTTCTTTCCAAACAAGTGATCCTTCGAGGCCAAAATAGAGATGGTTTATATACTCTAGCATCCCTCTCCAGTCCGTCAGTTAGATCTCATTCTACCTCCTTGACTACGTGGCACGAAAGACTTGGCCACCCTGCGTTTCCAGTTATCAGCAGTATTCTTCGTCAAAATAATATTCAATTTTTAGAAAAGTCATCTAAGTGTCATTTATGTCCGGACTCTTCTGTTAGTAAGAGTCATCGTTTGCCTTTTTCTATATCTGAGTCTATTGTTTCTGGACCTTTAGATCTAATTTATTCTGATGTATGGGGACCAGCCCCGGTACAATCACATGATGGTTTTTCTTATTATATTTTGTTCTATGATCATTTTTGCAAATACATTTGGATTTATTTTATGGAACATAAATCGGTGAACTTTCCATTTTTATCCAATTTCGCAACAATGTGGAGAAATTTTTTGAAAGTCCTATTAAATGTTTCCAATCTGACGGGGGAGGGGAATTCAAACCAATCCAAAATTATCTTAAACGACATGGTGTTCAATTTCGAATGTCGTGTCCTTATACCCCGGAACAAAATGGGAATGTCGAACGTAAACATCACCATGTGGTTGAAACCGGTCTAGCTTTATTACATCGTACCAAGATGCCTATGCAGTTTTGGTCCTATGTGTTTGATATAATTGTTTTTCTTATTAATCATATGACTACTAGTGTACTTAAGTTTGATTGTCCATTTAATCGTCTGTTTTGTGAATCTCCTGATTATTCGAGTCTTCGTGTATTTGGTTGTCTCTATTATCCTTGGCTACGCCTGTATGCTTCAAATAAACTTGATTATCGATCTTGAAAATGTGTCTTTGTTGGCTATAGTCGTGTTCATTAAGGATATCGTTACTTTGACCCCTTTTAAAACAAATTCTTTGTCTCATATCATGTCTTGTTTGATGAACAGGTTTTCACGTACTCGGATCTTGTACACCCTGCTGTCCATGATCACCATGCGTCACCTTCTCCTTCTACCCTCACTATGCTAATGACCCACCATCTCAAACCTTACCACCTCATACTCCCGCGGCATCACCATTAATGTCACCACAAAACACTCAGCCTCCCTCCCCATCCTCTCAACTTACACCACCACCTGTTACACAACCACAAGCCGCAACCTCCCCACCATCCTCCACTCCACTGCTCAAAACTAGACATGTTTTCGATTTGTATGCTACAACCGAACCTGCTCCTCGTAATATTTCATGTAGGTTGGTCCAACCATCGGGGTCTTGAGATACTTCGAAAGGTGTTGTAACACGTTGGGTTACTCAAAAGGTGGCTTCTCGGAAGTCAGGTCCACGGGCTCTCTTTACGAGCAAAGTGCCAGCTGATCCTACATGTCATTTAGTTGCAATTAAATCTCCGCACTAGAGGTTAGCGATGTTCGATGAGTATTCGGCCCTTATACATAATAGAACGTAGGAGTTGGTTCCATCTCGTGAAGCATCTAATGTGATAGGGTGCAAGTGGGTGTTTAAGACAAAATTAAGAGCAGATGGCATGATAGAGCGGTATAAAGCTCTCCTGGTAGCTAAGGGTTTTCACCAAAGGCTAGGCATGGACTTCATAGATACCTTCAGTCCAGTTATTAAACCAGTTACTATACGACTTCTATTATCTTTGGCGGTCAGTAATAATTGGTTTATTAAGCATTTAGATGTTTCTAATGTTTTTCTCCACGGAGATCTCGATACACCAGTTTATATGGTCCAGCTACCAGGATTTGTTGATTCGCAGTATCCTACCAATGTGTGTCGTCTTCAGAAATCCCTTTATGGATTGATGCAGTCTCCTCGAATGTGGCACCACAAACTTACTCAGTCTCTTCAAGACTACGGTTTTCAGAGTTCGAATGTTGATGTTTCTCTCTTTTATTTTCGGCATGGCTCTTGTATCTTGTTCTGTCTGATATATGCAGATGATATCCTTGTGCTTGGCAATGATCATGTGAGGGCGGCTCACTTACTTGTGTTTTTACAGTCTCGGTTTGCAATTAAAGATTTGGGGTCCGTCAAATATTTTTTAGGGATAGAGTTTTCATGGCATGGTGGCCACTTACACTTATCTCAGTGCAAGTATACACATGATCTTTTTCATCGGGCGAATATGAAAGAGGCTAAGTTTGTATCAACTCCAGCCGCCAATGTGAAGATCTCAGCTAGTGATTTGAATAGTTATGAGGATGTTACCCACTTTCGAAGTTTAGTTGGCGGTCTCTAGTATCTCACCATTACTCGGTCGAATGTTGCTTATTCTATTACAAAGGTGGCTCAATCGATGAATTCGCCTACTATTTCGAGCTGGCAGGCTTTGAAGCGGATATTGCGATATCTTCATGGCACTATTGACTACGGCCTGTGCTACTGTCATCAATCTGAGGTTGCTCTTCATGGCTTTTCTGACTCGGATTGGGGTGGTGATGTGATTGATCGTCGCTCTACGACAGGATATAGTATTTTTCATGGGACAAATTTGATTTCTTGGACTTCGAAAAAGCAACGAACTATTTTGAGGTCTTCTACTGAGGCCGAATATAGGGCTGTTGCGAATGCCACTTGTGAAATTGCTTGGATTGAGTTGCTCTTGAAAGAGATTGGTTATCCGGTGTCTCGGCCTCCTATTCTCTGATGTGTTAATTTGAGTACTACCTACTTAACAGCTAATCCGATTTTCCATTCTCAGACTAAACATTTGGAGTTGGATTTTCATTTCGTTCGAGAACGAGTTGCTTCAAAATCACTCATTATTCATCACATCTCCACTGATGATCAAATAGCTGACGTTTTGACTAAACCGCTATCTCGGCATCGTTTTGCGATTCTTCGTGACAAGTTGGTTGTGCTTCCGCTCCCCACCCAACTTCCGGGGGGGGTGATAGATATACGTGTATTATGAGGATTTTAACTCTAAATGTAATTAGTATTAGTCTCCTACTGTAATTAGAATTCTATGTATGGTTTGTTTCTATTATTGTAACTCACGTACATATGAATACGACAACACCACACGGATTGTGTGAGTGACAATTCTCAAAATCCCTAGCTTACTCTTTCAAAACCTAACCTGAATCAACATCTTTTGGATCACTTTTGGGGAAGACAAATAGGAGGAGTTCTGAGGAGACTTTGTTGTTGAATCTTGAACAAATTGAACTGTTGCTTGTGATCCATATTGAAAATAATAGGCACCACGGGTATAAAAAAAGTATTCTCGATGAACCCGACGGAATTTCTAGTGCTGGCGAAGGATCTTAAACTGTGAAAGGAACGTGAGAAAGAGGAGAGGAACCGTCAAATTAGTTTTTATGAAAGGTACATGAGATTATGAATTGAAATTGAAGGAACGTGAGAAAGAGGAGAAGAAACATGTTGGGCCATATAATAGACTTCTTAAAAAATAAAAAAACCTTTTTTAGTAATTAAGAAATAAATGGACAGAAATTAGTAAACATAATCAAACCTATGTGTGATAATTTCCCATCTTTTTATTCTTTTTATTTGTTTTTTTCCCCTACTTCTCAGTCCAGCCAACCCAAATTGAGTTATTATTATTTTATTTTGGCTCTCTATTTTTATTTTATAAAGCTGCTTTTTTTAATAAATGTTTCAACAGAAATATTAAAATAAGTTTTTATATGACGAATGAATGATAAGCCAGTATGAAATATATTACTAATCCATAAGTTTCAACAGACTGCTATTTAAAATTCAAAATTATTTATTTCTTAGGAATTGTTACATTGATAAAGAAAGGAATTGTTACATTGAACAACTCTTTTAAGCTTAAAAGTTGAATTTAAATACGGATTTTA